>CM026073.1:7430000-7620000 GCA_014839685.1 Anableps anableps
CAACACAACTGGAAGAAAAACTTTTTTTTTTTTTCAAAAAAAATCAGTAGTGCAGTGGAGCATTTAGCCCCATTTATGCTGACACCCCTAAATAAAATACCATGCAACTAATTACTTTATGAAGCCATCTAATCAGTAAACAGAGTCCAGCTGTGTGTAGTTTAATTCTAGTGTGAATACAGCTGTTCTGTGAATTTAGATCAGACCTACATAGAAAATGCTATGTGTAGAGGAAAACCAACACCGCTTAACACATTGAACAGACCATCTTCATGGTAACATATGTTGGTGGTAGTACCATGCTATGTAGGTACTGTTTCAACATGAACAGGAAAGCTGGTCAGATTTGGGGAAATATTTTTGCAAGACACTGCATCTCTTCTTCCTTGTTTTGAGCATACATAATTCATATTTCTATCCATTCATGTATTCGATAAGAAGTCAATTCCTCTCAACTCTATTGCTTTACAAAACATGCGACTGTTTTAACAGCTTTATCCACTCGACCATCAACACAAAACAGAGGACGAAGTCTTAAAAGAACATTTATGACTTTATCATTTTTGATAAGTTAATGCAATTTCCAGCTGTGGTGCGACCAGCCACAAGAAGCCTAATAAATGTAAAGTCTGATCACCTGATGTCTTATAATTTTCTCCATCATGCATGAAAATGAGTGTGTGAGGGAGATAAGATGAGAAGTTCCCCCTGTCAGTCAGTCAGCTCCAACATCAACTCACCACTGCTGAAAATAATCCGTGGGAACCGTCAATGCTGTAAACTGCTTTTCCTCCATATTAACTGTTGACTTATTTCAATACATTAATGTAATATATACTACTGCTAAAACTCGCCGATACACGTTCGGTTACAAAACAGTACCTCCAATTAACACACAAAGAACAATAATCGTTACCAAAGGGAGGAAAGAGCTAAGATTGCACTATGCTAACAGCTATAAGGAATTATATACAGCTGTATTGAAACTATGGGTCAAGCTGTACATTAACGAACCAAATACGTATTGGAGTGTAGGAACATACCTGTCGTACATTTTCTGATAAAGGTTAACATAAGGAAACGAGCCAGTCACAAAACAAAGACCATTTAAATGCTCAACATTTTTCTTCTCTGTCCGGTTTACTGACGTTCTTCCGCCACCGAGTGGTAGTAAGGTATACTGCAAGAGGTATATTCTGTATTTGTTTATGCTTTGTATTCTGAATAATTGTGAAATTACATTAAAGTACAACAAGTACCATTAAAGTGCTAAATAATATTTGGTAATTGAAATATGGGAAAACGCACACCTAACTAAAAAGCCAGGAACGCCAGTGATATAGAATCCCATAGTCAGTCGCTAGGCGGAGATAGATGTTGCTTTCAATGCATACAACAACTCAAATAAATAGCATAGAAGAAAATTAAAAGAAAAGATTGTGTATTTGTAACGTGTATCACTTCGTTGTAAAACGAAGTAACTCAATCTAAATCAGTGAATTCTTTATCTTTGTCCTCTTGGATTGGCTCATCATTATATGAAATGCGTTTTATTATACGGATATTATGTAGATGTGGTAAATTTTCTCTTATTTTCAATCTTGAAGCTTCAGGAGGAAATTGACTAAATGTTTTGGGAGAGCGCAAGATCAGTAAACAGATACAGAGTGAGAAGTCACCACTCATAGATCGTTTAATTGTTAGCTAAACATCACGACCTGTGTTCTGCGTGTATCTCAATGACAGATACAGTGGTTTAAAATGGTTAGAAACAGCTTAACATAGCATAACACCTATTTGTTGATGTAATAAACAAGGTAAGTGAGTAAAAACACTACTTCCTGGTTCTTTAAGTATGTCGTCCAAATTTACTGTTGTTTGGTTAGGGCTAATTTAAATTTGTTTACTCGGACTTCGTAACCTTTCTTCATAACTAACATTTTACATACAAATACTGTGAAAACTGTTAAGGTCACAGCTGGATTACTGATTCATTGCAGTAAAATATCGCCATTGGGGATCATTTTCATACAGCAATTTAAAAACTGGGTTAAGGCATACATAGTTCTACAGGAAAGATAGCTTCTTTTTTTTTTTCTTTATTTCTTTATTACTTTCCTTCTTTCTTTCTTTTTTTTTTTTTTTTTTTTTTTTTACAAAAATAGTGTGTTGGTCAAAAATTAACTGGTAGGCAAAATGTTTTGTATGGTGCAAAACAGAACACATTACCCTGAACTCACCATCCCCACATTGAAACCTGATGGTGGTGTCATCATGGTGTGGGCAGGCTTTTTTTCTGGAGTCACAGGAAGTGGATGGGGAGATGTATGAAGCACTAGAAGGTAATCCTGGAGGAAAACCTGTTAGAGGTTGCAAAAGACTTGGGACTGAGGTTTACCGTTTCCAGTGGTCAATGGATGAGAGGCGAAGTACACCATGGACAGGTCCCCAGCCTATCACAGGGCACTTCTCATTCAGTCAAATGTAATACATAGTGTTGTAAAGAGTAATCATAACAAGAAAATTGCACATTGCACTGTGACTTTTTTGTGTGTGTTAGGTACTAAAACAAAATCCTTCTCAGAAAATCAAAGGCTTTTGGAGGATTTGTAGGGTGGAAAGAGATCAGATAAATATGCTAAAACAAATAAAAGCTATATTAAGCCTGGCATCAACAGACAGCAGAAAGTGTTTATATTGGGCATGTTTTTTCCATTATTGATTTGAGAATTTATTTAGCCTACAGGCTGACTTTGCATCACTCTGTAAAAGATGCCAGCTGGTGTTTCGTGGCCTCGGTACATCCGGATGCTGGGAGCCAGTGTTCTGGCCATGTTTGCTGGAGCACAGGTCGTCCACCAGTACTACCTTCCTGATCTGGTAAGAGGCAACTTTGAATTCATTGTCATTGTTTAGGCTTTGTTTTATTTATTTTTTTCTTTACAGCTGAAGCTACGTAAAGTTCTGATAAGAAGTTAAGAGACAGCCCTCATCAACATGAATGTCAAAATAATTATTAAATAATCTCTATTTGACTTATTCCAACTTTCTTTTTTCAGAGTGGATTGATTGTACAACATACAATTTGAAGACATTGAAAAAATTTTAAGTGAAAATTTACTGTGCATTTTTTATAATCACCACAGGGTTAAGATTATTACTCAAGCTCAAACACACACACACACTAATGTCTGAAGGCACGTTAGCAATCAGCTAACAACTTTGTGAAATGTATTAATGTAGTAAAACAAAGTCCACAGAATAGGTCTAAAAATGTTTTCATTGTTTAATACCAATATTTGTTTCCATTATGTCTGTAAGTGTGGTGCTCAGACCAAGACTGCATGGTTTTTATTTTCTATTCCAGAGTATACCAGAAGTTCCACCAAAGCCTGGAGAGCTTCGGACAGAACTACACGGTTATAAAGCTAGAGAAGAAGCTGCTGCAGCCTTACGGAAGCTTAAAGAGGAGCAAAATGTGGACTGATGGGGAAATTAATTTCCTTTATAAGATATTTAAGAATTCTTAGGATTGCTACAACTAAATATTGAATGCCACAATGTACCTTGGGATATGATCTTTTCTGGAACAACTGCAATGGATGTGTTCTTTTTCCTTATTTTGTACACAGAGAATTAATATTCATATTTGAATGAAATGGAGCCAAAAAGACCTGCAGAGCAGAACCAACACATTGCAGCTGTTCATCCGCATCATTATCTCCAGCCTTCTTGCATTTCACCACAGTTTCATCCAGTTATAATAATCAGTTGCAATCATTCCTGCACACTTGCCTTTTCAGGAATTATTGTCATGAGCATAATTATTTTGCTGACCGTTAGTTCATTTGTTTTCCATTTAAAATGTTGCTTAATTTGGAGAAGTAATGAAAAGAGTAAAACGACATTAGAATATTTTATGAACACATGTAACCCTGTTTAAATACTCATTACCACCATGGTTTCCAGCAAGACAGTGAAATATGTTAATAATAAAAATGTTAAACCAGAATGCTAGCAGTATTTTGTTATCAATTCCACCAATTTTAATGCATTTTCAGAGAATAACACAACATAGACACACATACACACACACACACACACACACACACACACACACACACACACACACACATATATATATATATATATATATATATATATATATATATATATATATATATATATATATATATATATACTGCGATTCGAGACATGCATCATTTGGAGATTTTTACATTTTTTTTGAAAGTCAAACATTTTTACAATCAACATTAAATTTAAAGATGTTTTTTGTATGGTGTCACTGTAAATAAAGTATTTATTTTCAGTACAGAAAAGAAACATTTTAATATATATTGACAAAACTGCCTTCTTCCTGATGTTGACGGAGTGAGAGTGACGCGCACTGGGCTTTACCATTTCCTACACCGTGCGCTCATCTGACCTGGTACCATAGCAACCAGTTTCAACAGAAAAGAGAAAAAAAAATGGCGACTCAAAGAGAGAAAGACGCGGTAGAATATCTTAAGAAACACAAAATTTTTGAACTCATGAACAACTTGACCAGCATGCTCCTGTTTTACAGACCCGGTTAGAGTTTATTTCTTCTTCAAACATAAAATATCCGTCTCGTTAGCTATATTAGCAATTTTTTTTTCCACTGCTAGCAAGCTAGTTCACGGTTTTTTCCTAATTTTACTTAACACATCACAGTTCTGACAACGATCATGAGTGTTTTAATGTTAAGTATTTTTCTTTTAACTATACTTTGGAAATATGCTGATTCAGCATTTCTGTCTTTTTACTCTTGTATTGCTTTTTGCTAAAAGCTAAATCTTTAAACTCTAAAAGTGAAATTTCTTTTAACTCTCTTTAGTTTTCACTCATTAGGGCGCACACGAGGACATACTCAATGCACAACATAAATATATTGTGGGTTTTCTTTGGAGACGCACCAAGCACACTTTTATCAGTGCAGATTTAGAATTTTCTTTAAGGTCTGACCTTGCCAGTTCCAATTTTGGCTGATTCAGATTTGAATGATGAAGTTATAACATGTACAAATACGTTTGTGTAGCCTAAGCTTTGTTTTGATGTGAGATCCAACGATCATACAAGAAAAATATCCTACATGTTCTTCTCTAAAGAGAAAAATTTGGAATTCAAAATAACATGAAGGAATCATAAAAATGTTCATATTTATGCACCAAACCATATGTCCTTATCCTTTGTATGATTTTTACAGAACTCAGTGTAAAATGCAGCAAAGAATGTTGTTTCTAGATTTGTTTAGACTAAAAAATGCTGGTCTTTAGTTTTTAAGGATTTAATGAACATGACTTACAAATAAGCAATTAAGATATTGGCCAGTTTTAAAAACCCACTCATAAATGCATTACTAATTTTTTTTTTTTTTTTTTTTTTTTTTTTGTAATGCACAAAATTATAAATGTAGGCTTAAGTTTATACTATACAGACATTCACCTAAGTCTTTTAACACTGTTGGCTATCAAGGATTGTGGTGGTGCTACCAGTGGAATTGAAAGTGGTAGTGGAGGGTTTACGAAAGAGGACGACTTACACTTATTTCAACTGCAACTTAGTTCAACAGCCAATGATCCCAAGCACACATCCACCTGTTTTTGGAATGACTATAAGCTAACATTGTGAAAGGCCTTTCTAAACCCCCTACCTCAACTCTGTTGGAAATTTAAGGACTATGCATAAAAGCTTGGTCCATGTGTCTGGAAACTCGTCAACTTACATAAGCTGTCACCAATTCTGTCATAAAAAGTGGTCAAACATCCAGAAAGAATTATTCCAGAGGTTTGTTGATGGGTACAAAAATTGTGAGGTAAAGGTGCATCTGCTAAAGAGTATTTACCCAAAAATAAATGGCATGTGTGTGTATATGTATATGAACTTCTATGTATTATTTACATCTGTGCAGTTACTGTTTAGAACAAGATCACTGTTGGCCCACCCATCCACCCTTGAAAGAGAATAGTTCATATAAATGATTTAAAGCCAAAAATTGTTTGATGTTATTGCCTATTATAGGGCATGTCAACTACTCATCACAACTGTAAATCTAGAACAATCTTTTGATGCTGCATTATCACAGTGGTTAACATTTTTATTCTAAATATTCCGATGGTATCTACCCTGCGGCAAACTTATCTTTTGCTCCCTTTATATTTCAGTTTATTAAATCATTAATTTACATTGTTAATCAGAAAGACAATATTTTTGCAGTTTTCTGTTTTTGTAGTTTTGTAGTTTGTAGTTAACATGTTTGTTGATTGTGTCATTCAGAGAATCCCAGGAAGTTTTTCATTCAGCAGCTGGAGCAGCTGAAGTTTTCCCAGGAGAGTAGTGTGAGAGGGCCAAGTCTGTTTGACAGCTCTAACCTGGATGCCATCTTTGGGATACTGGCTCCTGCTAATCAAAAATATATTAGCTTTGCACAGTACAAGCATTGTAAGTGATGCTGGACACTTTCAGGAAGTATTAAAACATGGACCTATCTCTCTACACAGTCCTTCATAGTTAAATAGATGGGTTTTTTTCCAGTTTCGCTGATGCATTTAAAGCATTGAATTACTGTATTTGAAGTGCTTAGATAGTCTTTTTATGAAACAAAACCTACAGTATTTATTTATTAGTTATTCTGCTTTTAATCTTAACCAGACAAGCTTGTTTATTTGTGTGAATAAACATTTTTTTTAAGGTTCTTGACAACAAATACTTGCCTGAAGCTGTGAAAGACTACACTTATGCTATTCAGGACTTTACAGCTTTCTATAGTGTATTATGTATGTAATTAATCAAATTTGTACTTATTTACAAAGTAGCAATAAGTATTTTTTGTGCAGTAATATGATTACATATAGGTTCTTGCAGTAAATTATGGTACTGTCCTGTCTAAATACACCATTTGTTCTGAATCAATAAGTTTCTCCAATATTTTGTAGTTATTATTTTTTTTTAAATTATAATAGGATTTTCACAGGTCTAATCTAAACACCCCTGTAACTCCAGTGTTATTGGTGTATCACATTGTTTGCTATACCACAATTAACATGCACAAGTCATATTTTCATTGATTTCAACAAAGCCAGTTTTGATGTATTAATCACATTTATTGGAAGGCAATTTTATTTTACCCAGTACTGTAACTTATAGTGTTTCAATGTGAATATTATCAAAAATTCTGCTACTATTTACGAAACTGTTTCTTCCCACAGCTCTGACTATGCTCGGCATAAAAGACATCAATGAATGCCCTGAAGGTGCAAATGAAGACAGAATATCCCATGATACATTTAAAACCGAAGCGTAAGTGCAGCTTGCTGAGTCAGCTATGTATCTCATAATATTTTACATGTATTGTTCTCACTGCTAATTTTGTGATATTCTTTTTTTTTTAGGATGGAAGTTCTGCAGAGAGACTCAGCAACATATGCACAGCTTTGAAGGTGTTTTCCCCTCTTTCTGCGATGGCTGTTATTTTATTTTATCTTATTTATGTTTGTAGAGGCATTATCTGCTTGTTTAATGTGGAAATGTGATTTAACAAAGGTAAACAAAAATCTGTGGAGTTGCTAAGCCTGTAGGAAATGTAGAAATTCCCTGCTGAATTCTTGCTTTTCTCATTCTAATTCAATTATTATTTTCCTTTTTACCATAAACTTCAAGTAATAAATATACTCCAGTATCCACTTTTGTCAAATGGTCTTTACACTATTGGTGAAAAGCCTCAACTCTGCCAGGGTTTCATTTAAAGTGTCTTTCACACAATAACTATATTTTTATTGCAAAGCTTTAATTTTATGCCTGCTAATTCTATTTTTTCTTTTCATAGAAGCCCATTTACACCACTCTGATAAGGAAAGAATAAGTATCTCATGATTATTTGTAAGATAATATTTAAGAATTATGACTTGGCTTTCTCAGTACTATCTAACTATTTCATAATTATGGGATACAATGTCATAATGATGAGATTGTATCCAGAGGTGGGTAGAGTAACCAAAAAATGAACTCAAGTAAGAGTAGCACTGCTTTAGCATATTTTTACACAAGTAAAAGTAAAAAGAAGCTGTTCAAGAAATGACTTGACTAGGAGTAAAAAAAGTATTTGGTAAAAAAAGATACTTAGGTAGTGAGGAACTGATCATAACATCTGATTTATTTATTTCAGTGTAAAATGTATAAAACCAATTCTTTCAGTATATAATGTATAAATTTGTTAGAACTGTTTAATGTATTTGCAGTGACTATATATGGTGTTTACTGTATCTTCTTGATGTCCATATGGCACAAAAGGCTCAGGTGATAGAAAATAACATTAAAACAACAAAGTTTGTGTACCAACAAGAGGTCTCACTTTAATATAAAGTATAGGTGTTTGTCTGTGTCTCATACATTTTTGGTTAAAACTAGCTTGTTCTTCATTCAGTGAAGTTTCTTGGGGTGGGTAGAGTATCCTGAAATTTTACTCAAGTAAGGGTAGCGATATGTTATATCGCTACCCTTACTTATATCATGTTAATATTAAGTAAAAGTAAAAAGTATGGTGTTTTAAAAATAGTCCTAAAAGTTTTTTTTTTTTTTTTTTTTTTTTTTTTTTTTTTTTTTTTTTTTTTTTTCCAAAACAGTTACTCAAGTAAATATAACTAGTGAATGTTACTAGTTCCTACCGACCTCTGATTGTATCTGATATAAAATCTCTTGTCTGGTTTTCCATATTTCTGGGTATGAATTACTGTTCAAATGTTGCATAATTTAAAAACATAATCTTGAATGCCAAATGTAAAGCACTCATGTTTAGGTATCGTTTAAAATTAGCAGGCCCTGTTAAACGTAGTAAAGTATCTTTACCAGGTATTAAACTTTAGAATACATTTGTTTAAATAAAGTAATGTACAGTGTGACAGTGAAAGGACACCGTTCCAGAGTTGCGTTATTGAACGCTCCCCGGAAGGGGCGTGACCAGGAAGTGACATGGCCGCCTCCTTATACGGAGGCTCCTCGCTTGTCGGTTACTTGTAGGTTAAACTAGTTTGTCATTTCCAAGTAAAGTTTCTCCAGTACTTTTCGGGACAACGTTCAGCGGAGCTCAGCATGGGCACTGTCCATGCCAGGGTAAGGAACAGTCTGCGGGGATTGTGTTAGCTAGGACTTTGACCTCTCTGAGTATTTAGGGGGAGTTATCTGTCAGAGCTGCTTCTGGACTGGAAGAAAAGGCCCAACACAGTACACCCAGCAAGGGTCTAACTTGGTTGAGCATGCCGCTTTATTATAGCATACTATTAATTCCAGCTAGAAATTGTTTCATCTCAGCGACTTTTTGGTTCAGCGAAACACAAGAACTGCAACTGCTTATGTTTTGACTCCAATCTATAATAATAAACATGGATGATGCTGGTGTGTCTGCAACGTTGCTGAAGCTATAAAAGCAGATTGTATTTATGCCTACAACATTGTTTGAACTTTTTTGACCAGAAACTCCTGAAAATAATATACATCATCACTAAAAAGATGCATGTATAATTGTCACATAAAAGTGATTTCCTGATGTATTCTTTTTACTGCCTTATAAGCTTTAATCATATTTTCCATCACCTCCCATGGTATGATGTATAACCTTGTATACTGCTTTTATTTAAAACAGAAAAGCAACTGTTATGCCTACTGGAGCTATAATATTGTAGCATATTGGTTATTACACTTGAAATAATATTGTTTACAGTGTATTTATTACTATGATACATGGACATGTAAAAAAAAAAAAAAAGACATTTTTTTGGTCAAGTGCCTGCTGTAAAGAATATTATAAGTTTTAGCCATTCTTCTCTTTTTAGAGTAACACGAGAATAACAAGTAGATTTCAGCTGGTTAAGTAGTCTGTCTGTCTTCACTAGCAGCCATACTGCAGTTCGTTGCTTAACAGAGATGCTTCTGACTCTAGTTGTAATCCAGTGCTACCATATCATATCCAGTGCCGTTATGGTGGCCATTAAGTTTTTCACTCCATGATTGTCCAGCTGCATTTGTCTTTTTTCTAAGTAAGGAAAAAATGTTGGAACCTTTCTCTCCAGTCACTTTCTCTGGCATGTAGGAAAATTTAGATTATGATTATTGTTTTTAAAACTTTAGTATACCTTTTCTGGTAACATGCCTATTAGATGATAATTTCTGAAAATGCACTGTTGCTAAATTCATTAGCCAACTTGATTATATTCTAAAAATATTTAAATGAGGACTATTATGTGTTGTTTATATTGCCATATGACATTTGTCTCTGTTTTTGGTGTGCTGCTCCATCAAACCGTCCTGTAGATATTTCTCACGTTGGCTTGATAAAACGCTATGTGTACTTTGAGTGATTCTAATTCCTTTTCTCATATTTTCTTTCTGTAGAGCCTTGACCCTCTGCCCATGCATGGGCCAGAGTTGGGTGTCCAAGCAGACGACATTGAAGCTCCAGAGATTGAACAGGAGCCAAAGCAAGAAGTTCTTGAAAACAAAGATGTAAGAATGTAAATATTTTAAATTTTAGCCATCAATATCGCAAGACCTTCTTTAGCACTGTCATATTGTTACTTTATTTGCTCTCTTAAAGGTATGAATACATTTCTTTATGACCATGTAGTAGTGTATATCAATGCCTTCTATTGATCCTTTTTTTTTTGTTTCCTCTGTTGACTTTGTTTTAGATGTTCATGATGTTTCAGACTGTGTTTCTTCTGTGTTTTTTAGGTTGTTGTTCAGCGAGTGCACATAGATGGACTCGGAAGGACAAAAGAGGACCTGTTGAGTTATGAAATTGCAGAAGTGTTCAGGGCAAAAAACCTGATTGACGTATGTCCACTTTATCCTGCTGCACTATTTATTGCTTGTTCAGTGCCAACTTGTTTGGAGCAGTCGCTGGCATCAACACGCTTACATTTATGATGCAGGTGATGCGAAGATCTCACGAAGCCCGACAGAAGCTGCTGCGTCTCGGTATCTTCAGAAAGGTGGAAGTTGTTATTGACACTTCGCGAGGTAGTGTCTGTCACCGTGGCCTTTTGGAAACTCACTTTTATTTAGGAGAGATTTATTTTCAGTACATGAACTGTGTTCACATATTCATAGCTTGTTTTGCCTTCAGGTGAAGATGCCCTTCCTAATGGTCTTGACGTGACCTTTGAGGTCACTGAGCTAAGGCGTTTGACAGGCAGCTATAACACTATGGTTGGAAACAATGAAGGGAGCATGGTTAGTGTTTTAAGCCAAGTTAATATTTATTATCGGTTTGTTAAACTTTGTTTCAGTAGTGTTTTCAAGATATTTTTTCTATTATATATAATTTCTAATATCAGGTTTTATATAAAGGAGTAATTTCTTGATTTTTCTTTCTGTCATTCCAGGTACTCGGAGTCAAATTACCAAATGTGTTTGGTCGGGCAGAAAAACTGACATTCCAGTTCTCTTATGGTACCAAAGAGACATCCTATGGACTCTCCTTCTTCAAACCCCAACCAGGACACTTTGAACGCAAGTAAGATATAAGCAGCTTTTATAAAACGAAATGGTTCTAAGGTCAAACTAACTTAATATGTACATGTGAAAATGTACATCAATGTCATAGCTTCAACAAGAGTGTTTCAATCTCTTGTGATAGAGTATGTGTTTTTTTATATTTGGAAAAAGTGTGTTTGAAGCAGATGTTTACTGCTCTCAACCGGGGGTCAGAAAAGTTTTAATCCCTTTCCACCTGCTGACTGGCAGCATACAGCAACGAGTGGGGGAGGGGTATCGCTGTACTATTCTATGCTTTATGCAGCTGGAGAAACTCCAGTCCCTCTCCCACTTTCTCTGGCATTTGATTAGAAGAACTTTAAACCGTATATACTTATTAAAAGTTCCAGCAATTTTAAAACTGTAATGTTTTAAAACCTTGATTCAACCTTAATACTAGGACCCAGCCCATGCCTACTCTCAATAAACATGTGGTTGCGGTTGGAAGATCTGCAGATGAACAGATGCTTGTCATACTTTTAGTTCATTACTCAAGGAGCTTGACGTATAAGAAAATCTAAGCCATAGCAATCAAGAAGCCCTGTATTTGTTCTTCAAAAGAACTCAAGGAGAACATCTAATTTTCTTTTTTGTTTTTTTGCTTTCAGTGTCTGTGTTAATGTGTACAAAGTAACAGGTCAGTTTCCATGGAGCTCACTAAGGGAGACGGATCGGGGCATCTCTACAGAACTTAGTGTAAGTGCTACTTTAAGTGCTGTTTTTTCACATTTTATACCAATAAAAGTTTTGCTTTTTTCTTCTTGCATCTGGTCAAGCTCAAGCTCTGAGAAACAATCTGTTTGGACTTTGCTTCTTCAGTAATGTCTTGTGTCAGGTTTTACTCAAATGATCTGGCCTCTAAGTACCTTAGTGACATAAGCCTTTCACACATTCATACAGAACTCACTGTGTTGTAATTAAATTTTAAAAAAAGTTTCACAGCTCATGCTGTTGTTATTGCAGATCTTTAATAATACAAAAGTTAAAACACAATGTCATATTTCAAACCTACCACATACAGTTTCCTTTGTGGAAGACCAGCCAAACCCTTAAGTGGGAAGGAGTGTGGAGAGAGCTGGGCTCTCTGGGTCAGACGGCCTCTTTCGCCATCCGTGAGGAGAGTGGTCATTCTCTCAAGTCTTCCTTTTCGGTATTTGTCTTCTTTTTTCATATTAAAAGACTATGCTATGAGTTCAAAAATAACTGTTTAGTTGCAAAGAGGCGCTCCAGAGAATCACTTGTAAAATGGTGAGCAGAGGTTTTAAACCAGTTTCATTAGTATCTTTGAATGAAGGGATTTTAACACTCTTATTTATATGATGTTGTCAAATGGTAGAAAATAACATTTCAAAGAAGAAAAAGCAAACTGAATATTTTTAGCCCCTGCCTTGTGTCATTTTGTTTTCCAGCATGCTATGGTCATTGATACCAGAAACTCTTCCATTCTCCCAAGGAAAGGTGGATTACTGAAGATTCATCAGGTTTGGTCTTCACTGGGAAATTGGCTGTTCTCAAATGCTACATGAAAACAATGTGACGGATCTTGTTTATAACACCAATGTTTCGCGTTTGTGTAGGAACTCGCTGGTTACAACGGGGGTGACGCCAGTTTCCTCAAGGAGGACTTTGAGATTCAACTCAACAAATCGCTCATTTTGGATTCGGTGAGATTTATCATTTAACTCCTCATCCACTGATCAAAGACTATCATCCAAAATACAGTTTTAGGCAGGTTTGAATGTGGCAGAATAGGAGGTAAAGATTTAGTGATTTTATTTTTGTCTATGGTGTGAAAATTGATTTGCGCCCTGACAGATTTTGTCCATTTTTCCTTTGCTGTTAGATTTAAATGTTTCAAAACTTGAAAAAAAAAAAAAAAAACAGGATGAATGATCCAAAGCCCACCAGAAACTCTGGTCTTTCTCAGGCTACACAGTTCTAAAACATCTTGAATATCTTTATAGAAAAGCATTAAAAATAGCAGTCAAGCAACCTGGAAGTTATCAACATTGCAGTATACTGTCTAAATTCAAACTATTAACTTTTGAAAACTTCAAAAACTTCCATGTTTGGTCTATCATTTACACAATGTGATGCAATTTAGCTCTACTACCATTAAGCTATTTCATTAGATTAAGAACTGGTACTTCTAGGAGACGTGTCGTTAAAGCAGCCAGCAGAGGTGACTGTGAATACACCAGCAGAAAAAACACATTATCTGCTGGTGGCAGCGTATTGTGGAACAGTTTACCACCTTCAGTCAGTTCAAGTTCTAATCTAGTCATTTGACACATTTACATTTAAAGGTTCATTAATGCACACGTGCTCAAAAACCCTCCAAAGTGGCTGAATCTAAACTATTCTGTAAAGAAGACTGGATCAAAAGTCCTCCACAAGACTCATTGTAAGACTCATTGCCAGTTATTGCAAATGTTTGAGGAAAGCTGTTGCTGCTAAGAGGGGCATAACTGGTTATTGGGTCTTGGGAGCAATTATGTTTTAAGATAGGACCAGGTTTATGGAGCTTTTTTCCTTAATTCATCTATTGAAAACTGCTTTCAGTATTTAATTAAATGCAGTTTTTTTGTAAAGAAATCTGTAAGGGGACAAATCCATTGTAAAGTCACTGTATATATACTTTCATCCATTTATCGTCCATACCAGCTTATCCTTTCAGGGTCATGGGGGTGGCGATCTTATGGGTATAAACAGCTCTTTGTTTTAAATGGTTTTATCTCATCAGTATGCAATAACAACAACTCACTTTTTAGCAGAGGTTTTAACTAAATGGAAAGGAGTAACAAAATACAGTGTTAAGTTTTAAAAAATTTTTCATTAACGGTTATTGTGAGGAAGAGGATGACAAACTGCTTCTCTCTGTTGCCAATTTATTCAACCGTTTCTTCTGATTCACGACTGGTTTTCCTGGTTACACAAAAGCCACCCTCACAAGCAGTTCACCAGCAGAGAAAAGCAATGATCGTACGATGTCGTGTAAACAATATTGCAATGAAGTTTTGTTATGTCGTTTCAATGCACAAGCCAAATTTCTTAATAATTCTATCTTTTCATTCAGGTTATTTCTGCCTCTTTGTGGGGAGGCCTGCTTTTACCCATTGGTGAAAAGCCAACATGCATTGCAGACAGGTACAGCAAAAGAATGACATCTGGAAAAAATTATTATGCATGGGGGATGCGCTTCAGATTTCAAATCAGGAACTTTTATTTAAAAAAAAAAAAAAAAAAAAAAAAAAAAAAATCACCTCACTGTATCTTTGCTACCCTCCTAGGTTCTACCTTGGTGGCCCGACCAGTATCAGGGGATTTAGTATGTACAGTATGGGTCCACAAAGTGATGGTAAGACTTGATGGTTGTTTGCCTGCTTATCAGTCAAGTTGAAATTTGGTGTTTTACTATAAAGCTGTTGTGATGATTTTTCTGGCATTGCAGGTGATTACCTGGGTGGTGAAGCTTACTGGGCGGGAGGCCTCCACCTCTACACACCTCTACCCTTCAGACCTGGCAAAGGTGGTTTTGGTGATCTCTTCAGAACCCATTTCTTCCTTAACGCTGGAAACCTTTGTAACCTTAACTATGGTGAGGAGAAAAGGCAGAGCTCACAGACTTTTGCTCCTTTTTTCTGTTTGACTGAGATCCCATATTTGTTTTTGTCAAGGTGAGGGGCCTCAGGCACACTTGAAGAAACTGGCAGAATGCATCCGCTGGTCATATGGACTGGGCATTGTGCTGCGTTTGGGGAACATTGCCAGGGTGGAGCTGAATTACTGCATTCCCATGGGAGTCCAAAGTGGAGACAGGTAGTCATTTTAGACTTTTCTGTTATTTTAAGGTTATCAGAAAAAGCCTCACTAAAATGAATACAATTATTAGTTTCTTGGTTTCTCTGAAAAAAAGATCTTCTATAAGCTAAGCCAGTCTCATTCAGATCTATTGCCAGAGATTACGTTTGAAGGACTTCTACCTGTCAGATATGATGAATAACGGCAAAAAATCTTTTTAAATACAAATGTGATAAATATATTGTTTTTAAGACTTTATCTGTATTATCATGGATTTTCAGTTGATCTCCTTACAGACAGACTGGGGCAATTTTTTTGGGAACTCTAGGAAAGTGTGCAAACAGCTTTAAAATAAATTAAATTTTTCAGTCCAGCCTTTGATTTGAGTGCATTTGTTGAAAGATTCAGTGATGACATATTTTCAGTTAGGAGTATAGATTTTTATTTAAAATGGCCTAGTATTTTAAAAGGGTCATAATGTCACACACTAACAAGGTTTCCAGGCCTTTTAGAGCCACATCGAGGTCTTCTGCCATATTTAGCAATAGGCATAAGATTCTTTTTCCAAATATTCTTCCTTTTTTATGTCAAATGGATACTAGTCCAACCTGGTGGTCAGGGGCTAAAAGAAATGTGCCTCTGTGTCGCACCACATTTGTCTCAGGAAGTCATACGTTGATTACTAATTTAAAGTTCCAAGAAATCTTGATTAGCTTAAAAAATAAAGGTATACAGAATAATACTTTAAAATGGTTTAGATAAATTAATTTTAAAAGGGTTGTTGGGAGTGATTTTGTTAAATAAATTTACGGTTGGTTTTTAAAGAAAATCAGTGTAAGATTATGTTTCTGCAATAAAAGAAAAAATATATATTTTAAGGATTTTTATATAACTTTACCAGGAATGCCAACAAATTTGTACCTTTCAGTATACAGTTTAAACCAGAAGTTTACATACATCAAAAAAACATTAGTAAATAAATCTCTGACATATTCTTTCTGTCATTATTGTGGCTTTTAGCAAATACAAATAATTTTGGAAATTCTGACTGACCTAAAACAAGAAAAGTTTGGTCTGATTTAACTTCAGACAGTGAGAAGAAAAAGGTTTATGTGTCTTTTTATTTGGTGTCTGTAAACTTCTGGCTTTAACTGTATATGGTGAGTATTTCTTGTACAGAGTACGGTTAAAAGTTTTGATCCATTTACTGATTTCAGAAAGGAATCCAGTTGTGTGTAAAAACATTTGAGATATTTTTGGCTTTCTTTGATTTAGGTCTCAGAAATATTCTCTGTTTTCCTTGCAGGATATGCGACGGGTTCCAGTTTGGAGCAGGAATTAGATTCTTGTGAAGCAACTAGACTTTTATTGGTTGTATTAAAGGTTTGCTTGTACAGTATTGTTGAAAAAACTTAGTTAAATAAAAGTGTTTCATCTGACTTTAGTTTGTGATGCATCTTTTATTTACATTTGTTGTGAAATAAGGAGAAATTTGTCCAGATTGATGTGTGAAATTACTTGATCTCTGTTAGGTTTATCCTGAACTTCACAGTGTCAACCTTGGATTTAGTCATTGTCCCTTGTAAATAAGACTTTGCACAGAGAAGGTATCTGGTATTGTAGTTATTATTATTCCAATGAGCTGTAGTTTTATATTTAATAATGTTTGTTTTTCTGACTCCATGCAGTTTTTATCTCTACAGAATCATATATTTCTGTTGTGGTTCAAACCTGTGCTCTAGATCTTGACCAGTAATCGTTGCTTGTTGGCCTTGTCAAATACAGTGGGGCAAAAAAGTATTTAGTCAGCCACTGATTGTGCAAGTTCTCCTACTTAGAAAGATGAGAGAGGTCTGTAATTGTCATCGTAGGTACACTTCAGCTATGAGGAAAATCACATTGTAGGATTCTTAAAGATTTTTTTTTTTTTTTTTTTTTTTTTTTGTAAATTATGGTGGAAAATAAGTATTTGGTCACCCACAAACAAGCAAGATTTCTGGCTCTCAGACCTGTAACTTCTTCTTTAAGAAGCTTTTCTGTCCTTCACTCATTACCTGTATTAATGGCACCTGTTTGACCTTGTTATCTGTATAAACACACCTTTCCACAGCCTCAGTCAGACTCTAAATTCAACCATGGCTAAGACCAAAGAGCTGCTGAAGGACACAAGGAAGAAAACTGTAGCCCTGCACCAGGCTGGGAAGAGTGAATCTACAATAGGCAAGCAAGCTGATGTGAATAAATCCACTGCGAGAGCAACTGTAAGAAAATGGAAGACATGCAAGACTAAAGACATTGATAATCTCCCTCAATCTAGGGCCTCGTGAGATCTCATCCTGTGGGGTCAAAATGATCATGAGAACGGTGAGCAAAAATCCCAGAACTACACGGAGGGGCTCGATGAATGACCTGCAGAGAGCTGGGACCAAAGTCACAAAGGTTACCAGCAGTAACATACTATGCTGATAGGGAGTTGAAAGTCTGTGTTGCCCAGCGACAGCCCCAAAACATCGCTGCTGTAGAGGCTATGTGCATGGGGGAATGGGCCAAAATGCCAGCTCCAGTGTGTGCAAATGTAGTGAAGACTTAAAGGAAATGTTTCATCTCTCATTGCCAACAAAAGTTATGTAACAATGTATTGAACTGAACATTTGTTATTGGTCAAATATTTTCCATCATAATTTGCAAAAAAAAAAAATATATATAAATAAAAAAAATATATATATATATATATATATATATATATATATATATATATATATATATATATATATATATATATATATATATATATATATATATATATATATATATATAATATATATAAAATCTAAAAATCCTGTAATGTGATTTCCTGAATATATATATATATATTTTTTCTCTCCTTTTGCCTTTCATAGTTGAAGTGTACCTATGATGAGAATCACAGACCTCTCATGTTTCTAAGTAGGAGAACTTGCACAATCAGTGGCTGATTCAATACTTTTTTTTTTTTTTTTGCCCCACTGTACATACCAATTTCTATGAGTTTTCTATGTCTATAACAATGGTATCCACTACAGGTGGTTAATTCCCACACAGATATGCTGAAATTTTTCTAACCTGACAATAATGCACCTGTGCTAGAGTTACTGTTCTGAGCTGCTACAAATTACCAAATTTTACAAATTAAATTATTTTGAGTATTACATGATTTTGACAGTTTTTGGTTAGGTGCTTTTTTTTTTTTTTTTTTTTTTTTTTTTTTTGTCTCCTCACTGCCATTGGATTTATAATTAACCTATTTTTCTATTGAGAGTAGGAGTTAATTTACCATCTCATAAATGAATGGTAGATATTAAAGAGTAAATGAAACATAGTGTCTGGTTCATACCCTAACATTGCCACCACATTGTGAACCAATGGCTGGTAAATCCTCCAAAATGTTCTAGTAGAGAGCAGAATTTGTGGTTTCAGACTGTCACACTGCCACCAACATGTCTGATGTAAAGACTTTTTTAAAACTCCAAGAGTCCACTTTTGTGTTGTCAGTTAACAAAAATATTTTCCTTTTTTAAAAAATTAACATTGGGGCATGAGCATTGCTTTTTTTGTCTTAAGTTTCCTGCTGTTAGGTTCTACTTAACCGATTTCTTGATCCAACAGGTCTGACAGGAATCTGGCCTGGGTGTGGCTTGATTTTCCAAAATTGTGGTAAATCACACTTTATTCAGAATTAAACAAGGGGATAGAGTACTTTGTCCACATTATTTGGTGTGGAAGGATTTTTTTTTTTTTTTTTTTTTCTTCCATAGTGAAAATCATTTAAAAATTTGAAATTGTGTTTACTCAGCTTCTCTTTCTCTGATATAGTGTGTTTGGTCTGAAACACACATATGACAAAAAAGTAAAAACAGAAGAAATCTGCATGGAGGCAATTATGTTTACATTTGCATGTTTTTATGTGGTTTTACATTTATGTGTTACCTGTAGTGTATTGGGTTAAGACCTTCATATTTCCAACACTGTTTAGACGATAAACTCCTTACAAGGTCCTTTTTTAAAATAAATATTGACTCAAATAAGCCTTAAAATAAGGCAGTTGGTGATTGGAAACTTCTAAGTCTCCCCCTAATCATATCAAACAGGGTGGACAACTTAGTACTTCTAAAACAATTCATGTCTGAAAGACTGGAGGGTTTCACAGCCACACCAATATTTTGGGAGAAAACGAAATATTTGTTTATAACTTTAAAAAGTTGCTTTGCGTTGTGGTTTGTTCAGTATACAATGTTTTGGTCGTGTTTTTTTTTTTTTTTTTTTTTTTTTTTTTTTTTTAAACCCAAGTTTAAAACACCTATACGCTGGTTTGTCAGGCGAATTTGCCACTCATAAATGGCGGACGTGATGACATATCCGTTTCCGCTCCTCTACATCACGTGCTTTCAACCCATCTGTTAACTCTAGTGGCGCATGCGCACTGTCATCTTCCGTAGCATTGTAGCCATTACGCCAGACAACATTGCGGGAAAACGGACCTTCGGAGGGGGGGAGTTCATTCACGATTTTCTCGAAATTTCATCCTGACGCCTCTGTTGTTTCCACGATAGCATCTGACATTACGGCGTTCGTCGTTGTGTAGTTCCTCCAAAACCGAGCTACAGCAACCCTTTAAAGTATTATCTTTTCTTTTTTTCTCCCGTGGTTTCATCAGCGGTCTTCTCTGAGAACGCCAGGGACTGGGACACGCTGATGGCGGTCACAATCGAGGAGCTTTATCGGAACTACGGGATTCTTGCTGATGCTAAAGAAAACCTCAGCCAGGTGAGGAAAGGACAGCCCGCTCAGTTTTAAATACTGCTATGTTGTGAGCTTCATTGCATTATCCACAGCGGTGTGCTTTGCTAGGATTTAGCTGATTTATTAACACAGTGTGTACTCTGTTAGCAGCAGCTAGCTATAATAGTGACCAGGCTAATGTGAATGGCTTTGCCGTGTCGACCCTAACCATAAATTGCGCAAGGAACTCTCGAAATTCATCACAATAAATAGTTCCAAAACGTTTCATCACCATATTTTGATTCAGTCCTAAATTTCTTGATTTTACGAGACATAATCTCAAATAGTTGGAGTCCTGTTTGATACATGAAAAGGTTTCTCTGTAACAGGATGCGAACTTTTGCCCTGTCAGTTTGTGGAGCCTAATGGAAATAACATTCTTATGTAGCGTTAACAACAACAAATAAAAGCAATAAAGGTTGGCTAAAATAATAGTTTCACAGCCAAACTAAAGCCCGGTTTTAGTATTTTTTTTTTTCTTTTTTACAATAGCAACACGGACGCACAGGACAGGCTATCTTGCACGCGCACACTCATAAAAGGGACTGCGGGAGAAAGGTGGAGTAGCCGGGGAGAACGCGCGCACAAAACCGGGCTGGGAACCCTGTACCATATTACTTGGGCAACAGTGCTACAAGATGAAAAATTGTAATTTTCACGGGGTTGTATGTTGGGGCGGGACTTTTTCCTGAAAGAGCATTGAAATAACTTTATTTAAATTAAGATCAAGTTTGTAGGTTAAAATAGCAGTATCACAAACTAAAAATCTGGGAAAACTGTCTCCTTCAATTTACATTAAAACCTGTCAGAGGTTTTCAGCCAAAATCGCTAATTTGGATTTTATTTTTGTTTTGTTTTATATTGCCATCAAATCATCTTTATTGAATGTTTTCCCTTTTTAGTGGTTAGAATGGGACTTAATTCACTTATAGTGGTCTTTTTTTAAATTTTTTAAATTTTTTTTTATTGATCTAAAAAAGTCATGTCAAGTTACTCTAGAAAATGACAGTTACCTTTTAAAAAAAGCAGCAAAGATTTGGAACAAATTGATGTTCAGCTTACTTTTTTTTTTTTTCAGCGAGAATGTTGTAGATAAATCCTTAAATTTATCTACAACAAATCTATTTCCTTTTTTTTTTTTTTTTTTTTTTTTTTGTTAAATTTATTCCAGACATTGCATGTGCTCATTTATTCAATTATTTATTAATTTTTTGCAACAGTAAAATTAGGCTTTGTCAACAGGAATGGGGAAAAAAATATTTTGGGTATGTATCCATTATGTTATCAGCAAGAATCCTCAAAACTGCACCATTCAATTGCAAATGAAAAGCAGTTTTTGAGGGCAAGTTTTTGAAACACAAACTGCAGTTGTAGTATCGTGTGTAGGTCGTGTTACTGTTATATCAGCCTCATTAACTCATCTTTTATTCTGCAGCACAAAGATGCATACCAAGCGATCCTGGACGGTGTGAGGGGTGGACCTAAAGAGAAGCGACTGGCAGCACAGTTTATTCCTAAATTTTTCAGCAGCTTTCCAGAGTTGGCGGATGCAGCCATAAATGCCCAGCTTGATCTCTGTGAGGATGAAGATGTATCTGTAAGTGCAAATAAACAGAAACAGGCATTCATACATCTGGGTTGTTTTTTTGTTTTTTTCCTCCTCAAAAGCTACTTTTAATCTGTCAAATGAGCCTCATTGGAATGAATATTCAAATTTATTAAATATGACTCTATTGTAATGTTATCTGTAAAATGTATTTAATTGTTTTGATTTGGATGCACGCACTTAAAGCTGCAGTATGTAACTTTAACAAAAATCTCTCTTGCATATTTGGTAAAACTGTCATCGTGTTGTGATAGTATGTTATGAGACAGATAATCTGTGAAAACATCGAGGTCCTCCCTGAGCTACTATTGCTGTCTAAAAAAAATGCACTGCTCCTGATCTAAAACAACCAGTCAGAGCCAGGAGGAAGGTCTTAGTGCGTGCTGTCAGTCAACCTGCTAAATGTACAAATGTTGAAGAAATAATTTACCATTACAATGAAACTGTTTATCCACCGTCATCAGTGGCCGTGCTAACTAGCCTTAGCATTTGTGGCAGGCTATGTTGTTATGAACCAGCTGAGAGTAAGGTAGCAGAGAGCAGTGGGGAGTTTGTGAGCCTATACACCAGAGTGATTGACTAAGATCCTCCTCCTGGCTCTGATTGGTTGTTTCTGACTGGTGTATTTCTGCAGTAAGTACTGGGAGAAGGCAAAGGAGCTAGATTTTTTTTTTTTCTGTTTTTTTTTTTTTTTTCCACAGATTATCTGTCTTGCATTATACTGCCTTGACATAATAATTTTAACAAATGCGTGAACATTTTTCACAAAGGTTACGTACTGAAGCTTTAAGAAATGATTCTAAATAACCATTTGCTAATGGTATTTGCTTTTTTAGAGAGCATGCTTATTGTGCAGAATATTATACCTACTATATCTCTATAGAGTAACATAGGGCGGTGTCAAGCTGATTTAGCTTAATTATTTGGGCTATCTGCTCCCGGAGATCCTGCAGCAAGAAGTGTCATCTGCAGCTTGACTGAAGTTTTCTCCATGCATCTGGAGAAAACTTCAGTCACTCTGGCATCTCATCAAAAGAACTATGAAATATTAGAGCTCCATAATGTTTTAAAACCTTCGTGCAGATGGATAACCAACAACTGACTCGTTTTTAGGTCCTGCTGTCAAAGTTTTCTACCCAATCTCTTCATCATGACATTTTGTCTCATTTAATTTGCTTCTTTGGGCTTATTTTACAGAACATCCTTAGCCGTTTGTCAGTTTTTATGCAACTAATAAAAATAAGCTCCGTCTGTGTTTGCCCAGATTCGACGGCAAGCCATTAAGGAGTTACCCCGGTTTGCAACTGGTGAAAACATTTTCAGAGTTGCTGATATTCTGACCCAGCTCCTTCAGACAGGTTTGTGGATCCCACTTATATTTCAGAGGATCACAAAGCATCTAATGAATAAATAGTCCGAATAATCATATCTGTTATGCTTCTAGATGATACAGCAGAGTTCAACCAAGTGAATGTGGCACTGATATCAATTTTCAAAATGGATGCTAAGGGTAAGCTTTGCTTTTTTTTTTTTTTTTTTTTGAGAAATTAATTTCCGTGCATGTTGCACATCATTGAATCTGATGGAAATTTGTTTGTTTTGTTTAAAGGAATCTCTTTTAAAACATTCCTGTTTTTGTCCTTGGTCATCCAGGCACGCTTGGAGGTCTCTTCTCACAGATCCTGCAGGGCGAGGACATCGTGCGAGAAAGAGCCATCAAGTTTCTGGCCACCAAACTGAAGACCTTAACGGAGGACGTCATGACAAAGGAGGTTGAGGAGTACGTCTTCGCTGAGACAAAGAAGGTTTGTGTTCAGAATTAAACTCATCAGCTTAGGTCATTCTTTTTATTTAAGCTAACTCTAATGGAGATAACTCATCACATGATAGACAAATATTAGTGTTTAAGAATTCCATTGATTTGCTAGATCCCTATGCAAACACTCTGGAAAGTAATGAAATTGACGTTGGTGATGCATTATTTAAGTTCATTTATTTAGAATAGCTATTTTGGCAGACCCAACTGGCATAGCGCTACTATTTGGTGAGAGAGAGTTAACTTTCCTGCTGTCTTCTCAGGTGTTGGAGGACGTGACAGGAGAGGAGTTTGTGCTTCTGATGCGTGTCGTGTCTGGTCTGCGCGTGCTGCAGTCAGTAAATGGCCGCCAGCAGCTGGTGGAGCTGGTGGTGGAGCAAGCTGACCTGGAGCAAGCCCTCAATCCAGCAGACCCAGACGCTGTGGACCGGCTCCTGCAGTGCACTCGGCAAGCTCTACCGTTATTCTCTGTAAGCACAGCCAGAAGTTCACAAATCAGATAATGTGTGAATGAGTAAAGGAAGCTTCTGCTATGTTGGGTTCATGACACAGTTTTAATTTTGTGTTGTTTTTTTTTTTTTTTTTTTTTTTTTTAAGCTTTTTAACATTGGTTATCTGTAATAGTGTTACAAATCACAAGTTAGTTCATCGTAATTTAAGTGTAAATATATCACAGTTGTCTTTGTTTTGCAGAAAAATGTCCATTCCACCCGATTTGTGACTTATTTCTGCGAACACGTCCTGCCTAACCTCAGTACCCTGACGAGTCCTGTGGCAGAGCTGGACATCCAGTTGGAGGTGGGTTAGTCTTTCTTACTGCTGATCACTGACTTCAAAGCTTGGGCTGATATATCATCATACCATGATAATCTTTACTAAAATACCACAATATATTACTTATAACATGAATAATGTTCTCCAGGTTCTATTAAAAGGACCTTAGGTGTAAGAGAGGTATAAAATAAATTAAAAAATTCAAACAGTAACTTTATAAAACTCTGGTATATCTTGAGACCAGTAACTGGTACTTATTTGTAAATTAATTTGCTTTTTAAGTGAGGATTCAATGAGAGCGTGTGAGAACCTGTCGAAATATCTTTTCTGCTGTAATATAAGAAAATTGTATTAATGCAGTGGTGTCAGATGTTCCCCTGCTTTGACAGACCTGGATCAAATTAATGGTTCATTACCGGGCCGCTGCAGAACTGGATGATATGCTAATTGAACCATCTGAACCGACTGTCGGTGCAGGCACAGATCTTAATATGCAGGAGAGATGGGCACCTCCGTCTTAATCTGTTTAAAATGTACCTATTTTTCTCCAAATAAAAATAAAAAAACAAACCAAAGCATTTTAAATATAGTGTTATGGTAAATTATGTTGTGTTCTGTTTGTATTTGGAAGTCAGATTTTTCAAGCTCTGAGTCAGAAACTGTCAAAAGTACCAGCAGAAATTGGTTTAAAAAGTTGGAGATCTCAGAGCATCCACAGTTGACCGTCCAGTAGTGAAGGATGCGGTTATGACATGTTTATTGGCACTTCTGATAATCATTAAATCAATGACAATCACAGTACTATGCAACCTCTTTTAAGGAGCAGTATTTTGTGTTTTAGGAATAAAATGAAGAGAAACTCTTATCAGATTTTCTTGCAACGAGTTTGTGATGTTAAAAGATTAAAATGAATGAAAAAGTAGTTTCCCATAATGAACTTTCACTCTCACTTACCAAGCAGAGGTCAATGCTTTATTAAGTACTTTATTAATTCTTGCAAGAATAAGAACAGCATGCTGAATCTGTTCTAATTAGACATTCACTACCTACTTGTACTTGAGTTATCACTGAGGGAGTTTGGGAACCAACATTTCTGGTTCAGCATTAGGATGTTGACAAAGACCTTTGAAACCTTGAAAATGGAGGAGTGCTTCATTCTTATCTAAACCCTCCCTCAGTTCTAGTAGGGTGAAAATACAATAAGCCTCACATGAATGTAACTGTTGTTGCAAAAGGAAATGAATATTTTCCCTCAAGCTATACAAACGATTAAAATAAGTTGTTTTTTTAAAAATTCCACTAACAGTCAGCATCGCAACATTTGGCAAATCCCTCTGGTTTAGCCATTTGTAGCTAGAACGTTCTCAGCTCAGGTGAGGTATAATTTACATTTCCAAGTTGTGATCATAATCCATGCAAAAAGAATAGTTGCAGGGAAGAGCTTTATTTATGGCTAAACATAGTTCTAATTTTCTTAAAACCCACAAACTTCTTATAATATTCCCTTTCGTATCATCCTTTTGTTCTGTGATCTTCACATGTGTACGCCTTGCAGTCAACCAGATGGTTCCACTCGTCTGATTCGAAACAAAGTGGTTATCTGTAGTGGAGGGTGGGTTCACGGTTGCATGCATGTTGTAGAAATATGATCTGAAATGGTCCAATAACTGAAATCGGAATATTCTGCACAATGTAAGCATCAGGATCTAAAATACAATAATATCTACAGTGAGTGGAAAAACTTGAAAATCCACCATGTCCATCAGCTAATGCTGATGTTTAGCAGTTGGCTCTGCTCAAAATATCCTGTAATGTTAATTACAGGATATTCCCCTCCCACCCAAAAAAAAACCTGAAAAAACCTCAGCCTTCTGACCTGGGTGTCTTCAGCCTGACTCAGCACTTATATGCTTGCTGAATATGAACACTGCTGTGAGGACGTTGACATTTGGTGAGTGTTTGTAGTGGTAAACAAAGTCAGCGTGGCAGCCACCTGTCGGAGGTGGCAGCCAACTGCATATTGTTAATAGGTCATTAGTCTGCGGCACACAGCGCCGTTTCTCATTAGTGATGAATATTTTACCGAGTGTAAAGATCTGCTCTGTGTTTGTGTTGGTAGGTGCTGAAGCTGCTGGCTGAGATGAGTCCATTCTGTGGAGATATGGAAAAACTTGAGGCCAACCTCAACACATTATTTACCA
This sequence comes from Anableps anableps, assembly GCA_014839685.1. Taxonomy (NCBI): domain Eukaryota; kingdom Metazoa; phylum Chordata; class Actinopteri; order Cyprinodontiformes; family Anablepidae; genus Anableps; species Anableps anableps. The sequence goes on from CM026073.1 coordinate 7,456,588, forward strand.
AGCTCGTGGTAAGAGTTATCCTGTTAGTTTTATATGTTCATATATGATAATCCATGATAAAACAAGTCAGAAGTGTACGTTGCACTAAAACTATTAATTTCTGTGATTAACCCTAATTGAGACTAGGCCTGTCACGATAACAAATTTTGCTGGACAATAAATTGTCCCAGAAATTATTGTGATAAACAATAATATTGTTGTTTTGAGACCATTTTCAAGTGATATATTGATAATGGCACAGTAATGCAAGTTAGTCTACTCACTAACACTTACATTATTACTTATTTAATTTTTAATTTTATTTCCAATCTTATTGTTTTAAGTTGTCTTTATTTCATTAATTTGTTTATTTTTTTAGTAATGTTTTTTACGTCACTTTCGTTTTTGTTTTTTTGTTTTTTTTCTATTTTCTCTGTAATCTGTATTTATGTCGTAGTTTAAGATATTTTAAATATCCTAAATAAAATACGACAACCAAATACATTAAATAAAACGGAAATAAAAACCACACACAACCGAAACTAAAAATAAAATGGATTACGATGTCTCTGTAAATAAAGTTGTCTGTCAAAAAATATTAATCATCAGAATGGAAATTATCGAGCTCATTTTAATTTGCCATGCGATTAATTGCTTATTGTGACTGGCCTAATGTACAGGATGCACAGGATGGCGCTGCATTGTCCATCAGATCTAAATGTGCATTAATCGGCAGAATATTAAGTGGATAACAAGATGTTGACGATGGCTCTATTGGACAGTTGCGATGATTTTCACAATAGTTTTGAATTACCAATCCACTTTCTAAAATGGAAACTGTTTGAATAAAAACTAAAATAAATTGAGATAAAAATTCAGTAATGAGATTTGTTTTCAAAAAATTTTTTTATCTAAACTATGCACACAAATCCCATTAGCATTGTGGGCCACTTTTTCACTGATTAGTTGTCGTTTGTTAGGAATTCATGCCGCTGCCACCTGAAGAGGTTGAGAATGGTGAAAACTCTGCCAGTGAGGAGCCCAAACTGCAGTTCAGCTACGTCGAGTGTCTCCTTTTCAGTTTCCACCAGCTGGGCAAGAAGCTGCCAGACTTTCTTGTCGACAAAGTTGATGCTGAGCGCCTCAAAGACTTCAAGATTAGGTGAGGTTGTGACATTAGATCCAACGGGAAAGCTCAGATTGCTGGACGTCGTCACGGCTTAAGTCCACAGAAGGTTGCGTTAGTTATTTTATCTAAACACGGTGTCTTCATTTGGAGTTGTATTTGTGTTGGCAACAGGTTACAGTATTTTGCCAGAGGTCTGCAGGTTTACATCAGACAGTTGCGGATGGCGCTGCAGGGGAAGACAGGAGATGCTCTGAAAACAGAAGAGGTAATTATCTAGTTTTTGAAACGATCTACATTTAGAACACAGTATGAACACTTCTGCTGTAAAATAGCCTAATGACTAATTAATTATTTTAATTCTACCAGAACAAAATCAAAGTGGTGGCACTCAAGATCACAAACAACATCAATGTTCTCATCAAGGTAAGGGGCTCATAAACAGAGCAGACAAAATGAGTGGTTAATAAAATTCCCTCTCTTGAGAGGTGATATTGGTGTCATGATGATAACATAAGCAAATCTTTTAAAACATTTTTGGGCATGAAGTTCCTAAACCAAATATAGAAAAAGTTGTTTTCTCCAACAGGCAGGGATGTGGGGAGAAAAAAAAAACCCAAAAATGAAAAATAAATTGCCACAAAACTTTCACAAATATGAGTAAGCTGTAAATAATGGGATTCTGTTCTGAATCATAGCTAAAGGGATAACTCTGGGCCATCAAAGCCAGCCCTAATAATGAGTTTTAATAAAACTAAAAGTTTTAGGCCTATTTTTAAAGAGGGAGTCCAGTCCTCATGTAAACTGGGAACTTGTTCCTTCACACTCTTCTTCTTCTTCTTCCCATTCTGCCTATGGAAACTTTTTAAAAACTGCAAGTAGGCCTGACGTCTGAAAGTAAGCTACCTTCATTTCTTTGACCAAATTGAAACGAGTTCTTTGTTTTCCTTTCAGGATCTTTTCCACAACCCTCCATCATACAAGAGCACAGTAACCTTGTCCTGGAAACCTGTCCAGAAACCAGAGGCAGTAGCGTAAGCCCAGAAAGAACATTATTTCAAAGCTAGAAGACATTTATGTAATGTTTGAATCTTGTTCATTGCACCTCTTATCTTCTTGTTTTTTTGTTCCTAGGACTAAACGTCCATCAGGTGAAGAACTGGGATCTGGTGGAAGCACAAAAAAACAGATCACGCCTCTTCCACGACGGGACGCCAGACAAATTTACAACCCGCCCAGCGGCAAGTACAGCGCCTCTATTGGCAATTTTACCTACGGTGAGGAGTGTCTGGTGGCACATTTTTCTGTTCACTGTTGTTTCACAACCATACAGGTTTTACAGTGCACATTGAGAAACTTGGGTTATTTCTAATCTGGTTCAAAATATCACAAATTCCATGTTTTATTATTTATTTTGCAGTATTCACTTGAATACCATTAGCAGAGGATCATTACAAACAGAATACTTCTCTACTCTTGTTGTATACCTGTTGGGATTGGGATGAGAAAAACTTTGCCACATTGTTTTCATACAAGCTAGATCCAAAGACATATAATAGCAACTAAAACGTTTTATTTGTACTTCAAAGTCCCCATTTTTCCTCCTCAATTTGAGGAACAGCAGCAGCTGAAATGAGCCCTAGTTGAAATTCTAACTTGGAAAGTTTACGGTTTCCCACCAGCTAGGACCTCAAAATCCAACTCGAGCGCATGAAAACTGTCTTTTGAACAGAATTTCTCAATTGATTACAAAATAGTCGATGTTGTTGCACAACGTTGTAAAATACAGTAAGTTTAGTTTGATCTTGAATTATTCTGAGAATGTATAATCAAGATGATATTTAAAAATATTTTGGTTTCTTAAAATCTCAATATAGTACTGCAGTGGCAAATATTTACATCCCTTTAGTGATATAGCAATGTGAAGTAGTGCATTGTTTTTTAAATTCTTTTAGAAGCAAAAACTTGACGTGTGGCATGCATTTTTACTTGGCCCTCTGAATAAGAGGTCCACAGTTCAGGTGGGAGCCATTGACTGGATCTAAGTTGTGCACTCCACAATTGGAAGAATGGCACAATCTTCCAGTTGAGTTATTGACTGCTTTGTGTCAATCATATTTGTTGAGACGATGTACAAAAGTTCAAAGGACATTAAAACGGTATATCAGCAAAATAAGTCCTTCCTACAGATGTTCTTAATTTAACTGGCATCCACTGACATACCAAACAGAATCCAGCAACCAGCATGACTTGATATTGATGCTTTATTTCAGCCATTTTCTACAAACTGACTTACAGAAATGTCAAGTAATTACTAGTACATCTCAAAATTAGAATATTATGTAAAAGTGCAATATTTCTTGCCAATCAAATCAGAAAGTGAAGTGGTAATTTTTTAGAGATTCCTTACACACCGAGTCAAATATTTCAAGCTTTTATCTTTTGCGGTTTTAATGATTATGGTAAAGAAAACCCAAAGTTCTCAGAAAAGTAGAATTTCACATTAGACCAATCAAAAACAATGTTTTTAGCGTAAATGCCGGGCTTCTAAAAGGTATGTACATTTCTATGCACTCACTACTTGGTTGGGCTCGTTTTGCATGAATTACTGCATCCGTTCACCGTGGCATAGAGCCGGCCAGCCTGAGGCTCTGCGTAGGTGTAATGGAAGCCCACGTTGCTTTGATCACTGCCTTCAGGTCATCTTCCTTGTTGGGTCTGCTGTCTCTCATCTTCCTCTTGACAACAGCCCATAGATTCTGTGAGGTTAAAGGTCAGGGGAGTTTGCGGGCCAATCAAGAACAGGAACACCATGGTCGCTGAAGCAGCTTTTGGTAACTTTGGCAGTGTGGGCAATTACCAAGTCCTGCTGGAAAATAAAATCAGCATCTCCATACAGCTTGCCAGCAGAGGGAAGCGTGAAGTTCTCTAGAATTTCCTGGTAGATGGCTGCGTTGACTATGGACTTCAGGAAACCCAGTGGACCAGAACCAGCAGATGACATGGCACCCCGAACAATCACTGACTGTGGAAACTTCATTCTGGACTTAAAGCAACATGGATCCTGTGCTTCTCTACCCTTCCTCCAGACCCTGGGACCTTGATTTCCAAATGAAATGCAGAATTTACTTTCATCTGAAAACGGGACCGCAGCAGTCCAGTTATTTTTCTCCTTTGTCCAGGTAAGACACCTCTGATGTCTCTGGTTCAGGAGTGGCTTGACATGGGGAATGCGACATCTGTAACCCATGTCTAGTATTCGTCTGTGTGTGGTGGCTCTTCTGGATTGGATTTCACTTGACAATCCTCAAAGCTGCGGTTCTCACTGTTGCTGGTACATTTTTTCCTACCACACTTCTTCCTTCCACTCAATTTTCTGTTCATATGCTTGAATACAAAACTCTGAACAACCAGCTTCTTCAGCAGTGATCTTTTGTGGCTCCCCCTCCTTCTGAATGGTGTCGATGATGGTCTTCTGGACATCTGTCCAGTCAGCAGTCGTCCCCATGATTGTGTAGCTGACTGACCCAGAGTGAGAAACAGTTTAAAGACTCAGGAAACCTTCGCAGGTGTTTTGAATTAATTAGCTGATCAGGTTGTGACACCATGAGTTTCCATTAAAATGTAACTAACCCCAAATGATTTTTGCAGATAAACTGACTAAATAAGTCATTTAGGGTTCTATCTTTATGTTTCTGTGCGAATTTTTACATTTTTGTGTAAATTTGTTTTGTTCTGCAATATTTTGCCTAAAACCGTCTGTGCTGGCCTCCTTCAGTTGAACAGTTCTTAGGGAGTTGAATTTTCCTATTGGTTGCAGCGGTACAGCCGGTACACTACCTCACAGCCCCGCATTTGGGTGTAAAACCATCTCACTTTAATGTCAAGCCACAAGGATCAATAATGAGATGTATGTTAATGCCGTTAAATAATGAGCAGTGGCGTTTTATGCATATTTTATCATCAAGAGGCTGTCTTCTTAGTGCTCAGCCACTAGATTTTAGGGCATTTTGTCCAATTAGAACACTGCAAGGCCAGACAACTAGAAGATAGCTGATCTTTTGAAAATCACTGAAAGTAAATGCACCTGCCATTCTGCTTCTGTGTTAATCACACCCTGTTTAACAATAAAGTTTGGTACGACACTCAGCTCACTTTACCTGTGATTTTCAGACAGTAAAACATCATTAACCTTTAACAGACAATTATCCATTTCAAAAACGTTTTGGTAGTTTTTACTTTTAACATGACAAAACACATTAAACGTTGGTTTGTTAGCTTGTAGTTTCTCTAAAGCGACAGCAGATGTCAGTAAGGGGTTGGAACCTTACATTCAGGACTTTAACATGAATTTAAATGCCACTCATATTAGAAGATGATTTTGAAATGTCTGTGTATCCCTCCTTTTTGTTTGGATCATCACTGACCAATTTAAGCATTTTAAATGTCCACCAATGCAAAGAACAGGCATTTAAAGTAAACCCAGGATGAAACATGTCATATATCCTGATGTCTAGACAGTAGTTAAAACTAACCTTATATTTTGTCCATGTTGTTCCCATGTTGGTTTAGGGAAAGTCGTTAATATACTTCTCATTATTGATTTTTGTGGCCTGCCATACGCTCAGACACACAGCCCTGCCCGCCCGGTGGCGAGTCAGGAATAGGAATAGTGAGCTGGGTGTGACCACAGCGAGCGTTGATTGATTTAGCAAATGTATGATTTATTTACAATGTGGACACGAAGTGGAATGGGTCTCCTCTGCTCTGACTATTGACGATGGTAAACTGCAGGACAGACGACCGTCAGACTGACCGCACCGCCTGGGAAGTGGTAAGTGCTCACCGCAGCTCTCCGCTTACTCAGGACACAGCAGGGCTGCAGCTGAGCTGCGAAGCGTTAGCGCTATAAAAGTGTCCAACAACACAGAAAAAAAAGTTGCTAGATTTGTCACTATTTGTTTTTATTAAAAAGTTGAGAATTATAGCAAGAAAGTTTATAGGAAAGCAACAGATCTTCGGTCTTCCTAACCCCAGTCCTGCTAAGACCCTCCTCTCATCCCCACACTCCGCTCTGCCTCTCAGTATCTCTCGGCTCCACCCACTTTGCTGGAATTTTTCAAAACCTGTTAGGGGCGGGTTATGATTTCACAGGGTGGTTAGTTACACTTTAATAACCTTTTTCATCATATTCTAATTTTCTGAGACACTGAATTTTGGGTTTTTATTATCTGTAAGTCATGATCATCAAAATTACAAGACACAAAGGCTTGGAATATTTGTGATGATTCTATATATCATATGAGTTTCACTTTGAGACGACTGGCAAGAAATATTTCACTTTTACACAATATTCTAATTTTTGGAGCTGTACCAGTAAGTACAGTCATGATTAGGGTTGCAACTAACGATTATTTTAGTTTAAGATTTTTCATTTAACCACTGAAGCCTCTTTGTACAATATTATAAATATATTAAAAGATTAAGATTCACAAATAATAAAATTTCTTTTTTAAATGAGAAAATAAATTTCAATGACACAGCGTTCCTTTAGTGAACGCTTGGTCATTTGTCGCAAAGGATGCATCTGCAGCGAATAAAATACTGCTAATATCAACATGTGAAAAGCTCTGGCCTTTCTGCTTTACTTATCAACACAGTGAAGGGATGATTTGACACTTTTTTTTGATTAACTGAATAATGATTGGATAGCAAAAGGTGCATAATAGCAGATTTTTACAGAATTTAAACTGAGGGAAGCTAAAACTATGCCACTTCAGTAGTTCTGGGTAGAACATATTTACAGTTTTTTTTCTTAAATGCAAAATGTGTATTTTTTTTTTTTTTTTTTTTTTTAATTTATTTATTTATTTTTGTACAGTTCTGGCTTAATTACTGCTCAGAATATTCGTTCTTTCAGCAAACGGCCCTCTCTTTTTTTTTTTTTTTGAGTCTGTATGCTTTAGTTAACGGTTATTTTATTACTAAAATGATGATTATTTCAGTAAATGATTCATCAGGACGAATCGTTTCAGCCCTAGTCATGATTAAAAAGTTTGCTCACTGGAAAACACATCTGCACACACTATAGACTAATGTTCACCATCCTCTTTAAGTCTGTTTTATGCTGACTGAATTGTTTTTGGTGCCGTGTCGATGCAGAACAGCGCGGTGGCTTCAGGGGCGGCCGAGGACGAGGTTTTGGGGCGAGAGGCAACAGGAGCCGAGGCCGAATCTACTGAGAGACAGAAGTGTACATTTTGCTCCTGGAACTGCATCACATCAGGATCTCATCCTCAGCAAAATGGACTATTTGTCACCTACCTGTACTATTTTTAGCTTTTATTTTCCTTTTTGTTTTTTACAGTATACTTTTTTTTTTTTTTTTTAACTCTTATTTCTGTTCATTTGGGGCTCTGAGGTCCTGTCTTGAGTTTCTGGCTCCACCTTTTCTACTTGCCATGACAACATGTAGTAGCTGTACTTCTCTTGGCCAAGGTAATAGTAAATCTAGATGTGTGTGTGGATTTTTTTTTTTCTCCCCACCCAACCACCCAATTTTAAACATTTTGTGTATTTTTGTTGAACAAAAGACTGTCAAGTTGTAACTAAATATTTTTGTCACATACTTGTGGAAAAGATGATCTTTAGCAGCATGTCAGTGAATTTATCCATTTCTAACTTTTTTTTTTTGTTTTGGTTTTTTTTTGTTTGTTTGTGTTATTTGTTTTTTAAGAGCTTAATTAGAATTGGCTGACTGCTTCTTTGTATAAATCAATGATGCTGTTTCATTGGATTTTTATCATAAACTTAAATGGAAGTACAATCTTTTGTGTTTTTATTTTTGTTTTTTGTAAAAGAAACCTATTTTTGGGAGTTGAAGCATCTGGCAGTGAGTCAGTTTCAATTTTTATTTCTAAATCACATCTGTATGGTGACCTCAAAGCATTTTCCACTATACCTAGTCACATTTTAATTTTTTTTTAATCTACCTGTAATAATCTGGTCACATAATGGCATTAATATTTTTAATGCACAGACAAAAGAAAATCTCTTTTTAATACAGACTAAGAATATGTCTGTGCTAGAAGTGGTAAAGGGTAGAATCAGGCTCTTAATTAATAGATAAGCTATAAATAGGTCCCACTATCTTTAGAATGCAGGTTATTTTACACAGCCTGGTTGTGGAGCCCCCTGCTGTCTGAAAAAAGCAGATTCTTCTTTCTCAGACTTGAATTTTGGGGTTTGTTATGTCAGCCATAATCATCAAATTGTGTTTCAGTCAAATTTCTTATACTTTTTTGACTAATTTTAAAGTAAAATGAATGAGCAAGCCTCGTTAGGTTTCATCCATATTCTTAAAGCTATGAGCCAGACTTTTCTGTAAACCCTCACACATCTTCAATATACTTTAGGTTATTACCTGTAAAGCATGACGTGTCACTTTTCTGTTTTCTTGGAATTGCAATATCTCCTTACCAAGAAGCTTTCAGGCGCACGTTTCTGGTGACATCACTGAATGTAACTAGTTTTTTTTTTTGTTTTGTTTTTTTTCTTTTAAGTTTTAGTCAAATTCCTCCATTTATGGTGTTTACTTCTACAGAGATCCAGGGCAGCCTGGAAAGCTGGACTTTATTAACAAAGATCAGCAGCAACCATTTCAAACCAAGTGTTTTTAAATCCTGGCTGGTCGATGCTGATGCCATTGTACTAGCCAATCGTGTCATTATGGTAGTTCAAGCAGAATACAGCATTTCCTCAGTTTGTAAGTGGTGAATATACATGGAAACTAATTGGATGAGAACAAAATGGAGTTGTACCAGTTAAGCTTCTGAAGAAAATCAACTTCAGAGTTTGCTTCAGCTTCTTCATATATTCTAGCACCCATAATACTCAATTCTGACTCAAAAATGTAAGCCTGATCTGTCCAGTCTCATGTTTTGTCATGTTTACTAATGAGCATGATTCTTGCCCTCTTGTGATGTCATCAACACAAAGCAGATTTAGCTGATTTTTTTTTTTTTTTTCCCCTTCCCTCTGCAACTTGATTTTGAAGAGCTAAACATTTTGTTGTAAATTCTGCAGTGGAAATACTAATCTATATTTTACCTAGCTGTAGTTTTATTTTTACTGTAAATTTATTAGTGAAAAATACACAAATTGATGGCCTCCTTTAAAGTGCAATAATAAAAATGAAGGAAGAAAGAGGCTGGGGGTTTTAAAAGTTTGAAAAATGGCAATAAAGGTGGAGCAGACATGGAGAGCTCTGTGCGCAACAGGTCTTCATGCAAAGACACGTGTGTTGGGTTGTGTGGGTGGATGCTTCGGGGGAGGAGGGGTGCTCTAACTCATTCTCTGAATCAACCTAGGCAGCTTTTTGCTGAGAGGCAACTCTTAATGTTTTTTTTATTTTCAGGAAGGATTCAGTTTCCTATGGGAAAAGTATGCTGTCGCTGCTATCGATAGATTTTATGTGATTATTAAAGTTTTCCGAAGGATCATGAAGCCTTACATGTTTTAGGTAATAATGTGATGAAATATATTTTGGTCTGGCCTACATGATGGTTAAGAAATTGCTATAAAGGCTCAAATGATTGCTCTGGATATTTTGGGCCACACTCAGTGTTTGGTGTATTGGCAGAGTGTCCCCTCGAGAGGGCGCTCCGGACTAGGGCTTTCCTCTCCAAGCGTCCAGATCTATTTTTAAACCTACTGAACTAGTCATTTAAAGCGACGGTGATATATTTTCGTGTCGTTCTATTACTGTTGGGCTGCGCAGAGAAATCTGGTATTTAAAACTTGCAATGCAGAAAGTGGTCAGTCTCAAAGGTCTTACTGAATATTCATAAATTTGCGCCCCAACTTGCTGCAAAGCAGTACAAATGAACTAGATAAATGCATTGGTCTGTTTTCCAAATCCTTTTTGAATATAGCGATGATTTGTGTGTTTCTGATTATATATAAATGCGCCTTTTTTCATTCGTTACTAAAGTGGTACAACTATTAACTAAGTTACTGGGTGATATATTTGTATTTTTTTCTCTGATGCTGCTGTTGGCACAGCCGGGCTTCACGTTTAAGCTGAAGTTTTCATTTTTGAACGGTAGGGGGAGCCACGGTACCGCAACAAAACCCACTTACTGGTAGATCGTGACCAGGTATTTCCCAAACCAGCCTGCCAGCCAGCCAGCCATCAAACTGCCTAGCACATGCATTTATGAGCACGCACATACACACAAGAATTGAGCTGAAAATAATCAAGTGGTGGAAGAGGAGTGGGCGGCAGCTGCGGGAGCAGGAGAGAAGACAACCCTCAGAGAGAGAGAGATGGAAGGAGCAACTGTACCAGCCCATGTGAGAGTGGAAGTGAAGGTAAATCAATAGTCCTGAAGCACTTGGTGGAACTCGACGGGTTTCCTCTCTTTATTAATGACCTTTGGGTGGGTTTTGCTGTTTATGGTGATAAAACTATGACTTAATACTGTAACCACACAGACCTGAGGCAGATGCTCGAGAATAACAGTTTACCTGTCTGTTTTAGTGATTGCATGAGATGACGTCCACTTGTCTCTAGTGATGCTATGTGGCAGAACTTTGTTTTACAATAACTGAATATAGATGGTAGTCTTCAAAATGCAAATTAAGAGTGTTGACTTTAGGATTTGCAAAAAGCACATCCCATAAATAATAAACCACTGTAGATGATATTCCAAACTGAGTGAGTGATGTGGTCAGTAGGATAAAGGCAGTTCATGGCCCTAGTTTAGTTCATTGCTTCATCTGTTATCAACTAACTCCTGTTCATTGGACTTACTAAAGACCCCTAACCGAAATGTTTATTGCAACGTACCTTACTTTCCTTTCAAAACCATCAAAGTTTTTGAGAACTCCACTGCAGTCTAAAAACTTGACACAAGTCTCATACCTACACAGATTGCAATAAATTATTATTGTTGGTGGTAGTGAATCTAAATATGTTGTTGCCATTAATGTTTTAAGTCCTACTGGCCCCCTTTTTTGATCAGTGTGCCAAACAGGGTTGACTTCAGAAAGTTAAGGGCCACGAATAATCTTAAGGTAGCACACCAAAGCCACAAGCCATAAAATAATTTCTGGAGTTTTATCTAGGTTTGATAATACGAATTTTGTCAAATAACCTACAAATATACCAAGTACATGTATATTAAGTACCAACATACCAAAAATCTATTTTTCTGCTGCTGCTGCTGCTGCTCAGGTACCAGAAGGTCTCTCCAGTGTTTAGGATTCCTTATCCTTGGTATAAAACTGTAATGTTGTCTGCCTGTTGTCGGAGCCAACTTTGAACCAACTCAGTCACTACTCTGAGCTTTAATTGGAACTTTATGTGTGTGACTTATGAGTTTTGTTCTATTCTCTAGCAGAACGACTGACGAACCGAAGTCCAGTAATCTGTTCTGTCTTGGACCCAGTGAGAGTTACTGGTATGACACAGCAATCTGCTCTGGTCATGGTGTGTTTACGCCCTGAAGCTGTTTGGTAGCTGGTCTGCCAGGAAATTGAAGCAGGGCTGTTACTACCTTTCCTGGCCTCATTGAGGCGTAACAGCAAACATACTGTCACTAGCCTCTTTCAAGTACATTTCCTTCATAGATCTTCAAAGATGATCCACCTCTTAGCTGCCTCTGGCCATTCATGAATCACAAGTAGACACTTCCAATATCCTGCAAAGCTGGTGAGCTTTCAGAAATGCAGCTAGCAGTGCAAGAAGTGTGGTGCAGCATTGACATCAGAACTATGCATATAATGTGTGGAGAGTACCCTCATACCATTCTTTTAGGGACAGACTCAGTGTAGTGATCCTCGACTGCTGGTCGAGTACATGCTTCACATTTAAATTACATTTTGTACCTTCTTACTTTTTTCTTTGGAATTTTTTTCTGAGTCTTGTTTACACGTTTAAATCTTGGGAATGCCTGGTCGCACAAACCACACGTCATTACTACATCCCTCCCTCAAAGTAGCATACAAGTCAGCTGATGCGGAGCTGCGACTATCTTGCACTTAAAGTGTTTGGTGAGCAATGGGGTTGGTCACACAGAACAAGTGAAAATGCATCTAAATCCTGGCTATAAGCACTTTGCAATGGAGGTTAGTGACAGACACTGAAAGTAGACATTATGAAAGATTAACAAATAAAGCATGGCATCTTATAGAGCTGGTCCTTTCCTCTCATAAATTCATGCTTCAAAATCTGCATGCAAGATTATATCAAGTGGCAAGGGGGTGAGGGTAAAAGGATTGTTGTTGCAATTTTTGAGGTGTGGCCATTGACCCCCTCGGGCCCCCTCATTAGGGTCGCCACTGGTGCCGAGCAAGACTGGAGCTGTCCATGGTACTGAACCTCTGTGCTCGCTGTGCTGAACTGTCTCTGTTTGTGACTCCGAAAAGCTTTTAAAGTTTTTTGGGATGGGATGGGCGGGAAAAAGAAATGATGATTTCATAAAACTTACACATTCATTTGAAAGAAGTTGAAGCAACCTCGACTGAAGTCGTTTAAGTTCATTCAGATCTGCTTTGTAATTTTATCAGCAAACACACGATTCCATCAGACAATAAACGCTTTTTTTTTTTTTCTGAAGCACACCTTAGCTGTGTGGATAATCTGCTCTCATGTTCCTCCATTCACAGCTCACCTAAACCTCTTTCTGCTTTCCTCTTCACGGAATCGTGACAGTTTTAACTGCAGCGTCCCTGAACTAACTCGGTGCCAGTGGCGGATCGCAGGTCGGAATGTGCGCGCGAAAATAGACCAGTTGTGAAAAAGGGAACTTTTTCTTCCCTTTTAGAACCCCCCCAAAAACAAACAAACAAACAAACAAACAAACAAACAACAACAACAACAAAAAAACAGCCCCTGCCGTCCGCCCCCTTATGTACAATGCTGGGCTGGGAATAGTAACAGCACTGTGAGGCTGGGCTAAATATAGCAGCCAGTGAGTGTTAACATGTCAACTTGAGCAAGAGTGCAGGCAAGCGGGTGCTGCACGTGTGACCGCCGTGGATGTACAGAGTTTGGCTATAAATACCAACCAGCGGTTCTCTGAAGCTTCTGTGCACCTAATGCACTCGGAACCAGGGTGGGTTGGTTTAATAATAAACCAAGAGATACCCTTTAATTCCGCAGGTTGCACAAGGGGTGGAGGGGGCAGACACTAAAATAGATAGCGATGAAGCCAATAAAGGAAGCAGAGATATACATATTTAGGAATAAACTGGAATTGCTGCCTTCTCCCCCACTAATGGAGCGAGTTAAGCTCAACAGACTCAAGTTCTAGGCTCCGAAAATCATGACTGACATGAAACCCATATCATCTCCCGTTTTCGTCTCATAGGTATTTTACACGACTGGGTTGATGAAGGGCGGGTTGGAGTCTAGCTAACAGCGGTTGGGGAGGTGGATGATAGGTTTCAGGGATGGGAGGGGTGGGGCGAACTGCTTTATTTTTATCACGGCCGCCTTTCGAAAATAGAAGGTAGTCTAAAATAAAATGTCACTCACGAGTTCTTTTCAAGCCAAAGACGCTTGTGCAGCAAAACCGTGCGCTTCATTTGCAATGGGAGTGCTTTAAACATGCACATGAACCCATCCACTTTACATAATCTGGCATGTGAATGTCAACAGAACGACTCTTGGAAAGAGTCTATTCAGACGAACCCCATACCCAAGGAACGCCGTGTGCCGTTTTGTCCCGCGAGATTTGCCAGGTTAAACTATATTTACCCCCTCCCTATCTCACGCGCGCACTAACACGCGCGTTGGCGTACACGCAAGAACCTAAATTGCTGATTCGCAAATGTGTATTGAACACAAACAAGCTAAACCACAATGAACTGGCGGCCATGCAGATGCACTGGTGGATTTTTTTTTTTTTTTTTTTTTTTTTTTTTTCTTTTAACCCGTTGTTTTCCTCCTCCATTCACAGGTTCTGCTGCAGAAACTGTGTGAATGAGTGAGTGGGGAAAAAAGGGATGAATGAATGACTGCTCGAGGTGAGTGAATGAAAAGCAGCGGCTGCAGGAGAAGAAGCAAAACGCAGGGGGCGCTTGTCGTTCCTGTCCCTCTCAATGGCTTCTTCTCCCCTATTCATCCCCCACTTCTCTAGGAAGTATGGCTGCACGAGCAATAACCAGAACAAACACACGCCATGCCATTCACGTTTGTGTGTGTTTGTATGTGTATTTGCGGTGGTGGCGTTACATGTATTTGTGTGTGTGTGAGTTGAAGGTCTATAAATAGCACTATAGCACTGTTTCCATTGACATCATTTAGGCAGGAGAAATGGAAAAATAAATAGGTGGAGGGGAGGGGAGGAAGGACAGGGCGCAGGGTTTCTTAATCTGGGTTTGAAATTCAAACAAAACCTGGCCAGCCATCCTCACACACCTCGAACACCCAAAACAGAAATGGTTCTAAATGCAAGAAACCTGCTCATAGTTGCTCCAGCATTTTTTCCTTTTCACTTAATCTTATTTATGCAGTAAATTATAATTTACAGTAATTACAACTTAATGACATACTTCTAATAAAATAAAATATGTGATGTTTTAAATGTAACTTTTGCTGAAAGAAAGTCCTTGGAGTTTTACAGTTTACAGCAAGCCAGGCATGGGACACAGAATACATGTTGCAAAAGTTGTTCTGGTCAAATTGGATCAAAATAAAACATTTTGCTCTTAATGATAAACAAGCAAAAATAAAAAAATAAAAAAAAAATAAAAATCGCTTGGTGTGATAAACACTTTACACCTCCATGGATAAAATATCCATAATGGAATATCATGTAGGCATCACCATGCTGTGGAGATGTTTTTTTTTTTTTTTTTCCTTAATGGATGGGGAAGCTGGTCACAGTTGATGGGAACATTGATGAAATGAGACAATCTTGAAGAACGTCAGGTAGAGGCTGCAAAAGACTTATACTGGGGGGAGGTTCAGCTTTAATCAGGATGTCAGCGACTGTAAACATACAGCCAAAGCTAGAATGGAATGATTCAGATTAAAGCATATTCATGTGATAGAATAGGCCAGTCAAAGTCCAAACGTAAATCCAGTTGAGAATCTTTGGCAGGACTTGCTGTTCACAAATGATCCTCATCCAGTCTTACTGAGCCTGAATTGATTAAAAAAAGGTCTCTAGATGTACAAAGCTGGTGGATGCAAATCCCAAAAGATGTTCAGTTGTGGTTGAAGTGCAAGATGACTCTACAAAGTATTGAGCCAGGCAGGGCTGAACACAAATGCATATCACACTTTTGGATTTTTATTTAAAAAAAAATTGAAAACTGCATATTATTTTCTTTTCACTACACAATTATTCACTATTTTGTGTTGATCTATCACATAAAATCCCTCTAAAATACAGTAAAGTTTGCAGTTGTAATGTGATAGAATCTAAAAAGATTTCATGTTGCTAAAGCCCCCTTGTCTTAATATAATTCCTGTTTATTTAGTTTAGCGGTAGAATTTCATATTGACACCTTAATCTAACTAAGATACATCAAAACTAGGAGCTACATCACTGTGTGTACTATTATGTGCCTGCATACACCCAGGACCAACAGTAAAGATTAGAGAAGGATGAAGCCTCCAGGTCAGAACAGAAAGCCACAAGGCAATTGTGTGTGTGTGTGGGGGGGGAGTGTATGTCTACAACAGCTAACCACTCATACACACAAAGCTGCAGAGATCAGAGTGGAAAAAGTAGAGCCAACACACACATGAGGGAAATGTTTTGCAAAATGTTATTTTTATGTTTACATACTTTAAACAAGGAAAGCAGATGGATGAATAAATCACGTCTCAAGCAGACTGACTTGTGTGTTATGCTATTATGAAGTGTTTTTCCATTGTTGGTGTGTCTTAGTCACAGGCAGGATCTCTATCTGAATCTCTAAGTGTGTCGTCAGCCTTGGCACTGACCTCCGAGTGCTGCGTGACTTCCACTGGTGCTGATGACGTCTCCCATGATACATTTCTTCCCATGTTTCCACCATATCCTGTGATCACACATTTCAGAGTCCCACACTTTTCTACCTGCAAAAGGCTTTGTTTGCCTGTTACTGTTTCACATTATCAATGTAATCTTGTTAAATAAAAAAAAACAAAACAGAACAATCAGGAAGAAGCATTTTATGGTCCTTCAACAGGGTTGGATGTTTTTTTCCATCTCAGGACCTCTCAACTCTTTCTTTTCCCCACTTTAACTCGGCGGCTCAGCTATGTATTTGGGTACGGACAGAAAACCTTTCCTCTGTTGTTGATCACACACTTCTCTTCCACCTCCCCCAACTGTAGCCCTTTTTTAATGTTTTGCATGTTTTTCTGGCAGAAAAAAACCTGAAAGGTGTTGGAGATGAATGGCTACTGAACGTGAGTTGGAGCATCTTTCAACATGCAAAATGTGTGGCTCTCAATTCAAGAGGATGAATCATGGGGCCTAATTCAGTCCTAATGGAAAAGTATTTTTGCCACAGCTGTGCTTCTTGCCTCTCTCCCTCTTGACATATATACTCCATCCTTTAGTCTTTTCTTCTTTTTTCATTTTTCATATATTATCAACAAAAGCACACCTACACTGTAGGATTAGAAATAGGTAACCTCAAATCCATGGCCAACGCCTGTACGTGTGTGTTTTTCAGCCCAAAATGTTGTGACAGTGGGCGTCTTCATTATTTCATAAATGGTTGCTTCCTACCTTTATCCTTAATGAAATAGCAACTATGAATTAAGTTTGTGTAATATGGATATGGAAAATGTTGTACATCTTTTTCCCATATTTTATGATGTTACAGTTGTAAAACTTCATTGTACTTTTCTGAGATTTTATATGCCAGAAAATAGTATTTTTATCTGAAGGGGGAAGGAAAATAATGCATGGTTTTCAACATTTTTACAAATAAAAAATCTAAAATACTGTGACATGCACTTATATTCTGCATCACTTGAGTCAATAATTTGTAAAACCACATGTTGCTGCACAGTTGCAACTCTTTGGATGGTCTCTCTGCCAGTTTTGCACATCAAGTGACTGAGATTTCTTTCTATTTTTCTTTGCTAAATAGATTTGATGGAAACTGTCTGTGCAGAGTAATTTTCAACTCTTTCCCCAGATTCTCGGATGGATTTAGTTCTGGACTTTCTTTTTAAGCATTTTTTCATAAGGACCAGATTTGTGGAGTGCACGACTAATAGCTGTCCTGTATACAGATTATCCCACCTGGGCTGTGGCTTTCTGCAGCTTCTTCAGAGTTACTATAGACTTCTTAGCAACTTCTCTGCTCTCCTTTCCAGCTTGTGAGCGACCATGTCTTGGTAGGTTTATGGTTTAGCCATGTTCAAGCCATTTTTATATAATAGATTGAATAAAAGTTCTATAGTTTTATTACGTAATCCTGCTGTAAATTTAGCCAAACTTTCTCCCTGACCTCTCTGTTGTGTTAAATGGTCTCTATGAAGCTGTTTGTTTACAAATGTTTTTCAGCAAATCTCTAAGACTTGCACGGACTGTCTCCATTTAAACTGAGATTAAATCACACACAGGAGGACTCAGGTGACTTCACACGGCAATTGGTTGCACTGGACTTTATTTAGGGCTATTAAATTAAGGGGAGGTTGCTTTTGGCATTTCAGTTGCTGAAGAATGCAATTTGAACTTAACTATGCTTAACATTTATTTCCGTTCTCTACAATCTTCCTAGCGCTTAGCATTTAGATCAATGTTTTGTCCAAACTAACAATTATGAGTGAAATGGTCATGTTCTAATTCAAAATCAATCCATCCATCCAACCATCCATCCATTGTTTATACCCAGAGAGAGAGAGAGAGAGAGAGAGAGACAGAGACGAACCTATTCTGGCCACTTTGATCCACTTACTGAAGCTTCTCCTCTTAATGTTTGTTGTCATCGTAATTGATCATGCTCACGTTCCGTCCTTATGAATAGCAACCTTAATATGAATGTGTAAAATCACGGATTATCTTATTTTTATTTTTTATTTTGTGTGTGTGTGTGTGTGTGTGTGTGTGTGTGTGTGTGTGTGTGTGTGTGTGTGTCATGCTATTCCACACCCACCCACAAAACCACCATCGCCCCCCACTTCTTCTTGCCAGCTGAATTAATTTGATACTATTTTTGAAAGTCAGTGTTTCTAAGGGATACCTAATGACGCAATGACGTCAATGCAGGTCAATAGCACACTGCTGGAGAAGAGGGACAGAGAACGGGAGAGAAAACACACAGATAGATGGTGAGAGTAGAACGGAGGAAAGCTTGTTGAAGATCTAAATTCCTTCCCTGTTTGGTCTCAAAAATATTTCCTGCGAAGCTTTTTTGTTGGATTGTTGTTGGTTTTTTTGTAACTTTTCTCTTTATTTGAATGACAGCAATAGTTGTTGCGTCGCGCTGCTTCCCCCTCTCCATTGATGCTTTCCGTCTCTGTCTAGAAGACACACACACACACACACACACAGACACACACACACACACACACACACACACACACACACACACACACACACACACACACACACACACACACACAAAGAGGGAGAGAGAGAGGCACGACAAACG
Source organism: Anableps anableps (assembly GCA_014839685.1). Classification (NCBI taxonomy): domain Eukaryota; kingdom Metazoa; phylum Chordata; class Actinopteri; order Cyprinodontiformes; family Anablepidae; genus Anableps; species Anableps anableps. Next base: position 7,475,306 of record CM026073.1, read on the forward strand.
GCGAGCCAAAGACTGAGCTTCTACATTGCGAGATGAGTCGTGTGCATCTCTCCGCATGCGTAAAGCCCCCCTGATTTGGCGGGACCTCACCATCCACTGGGCTCCATTTGTATTTCCCTACTTTCTCCGTTTCCCCAACCACCATCGCCACCTTTCAACTCCCAGACCCGTAGCCCCTCCCAAGCAAACCCACCCCTCATTCGAGCAGGCTCCTTGAATCATAAATGGCAACCACAAATATGTCAGTTTACCAAAGAACAGGGAGACGACGCACATCCTGACGCAGGGGGGTAGAGAGAGACTGTGGGGCGATCCCGCTTTGCCTTGTTTCTTTCGGTGTCAGCCTGCAAACACCATTTTATTTATAGAAATAAAACAAAAATCTAAATCTGAAAGGTAAGTGACTTCGTTTGTGGTACCAATACCTGGGAAGTTTGCAGTAAGAGCGTATCAAGTCGATATTTTCGCACTTTTTGGTGATCTGAAGATTAATGTAGCAGCACACTAGTGATTTGGAGCATAGTAGCGGGGAATTCCATCCTAACTACAGATCACCCGTCGTTTCCAAGGAGGTTTTTGGTCCAATTTTTCAGCAGAAGGGGAAATAATGACGTGGATGACGTTAAAGGAGAACTAGCACAAACATTTTGTGGGTTTCATTTGCATTTGTTTTTAGTTTGTCTTCAAGATGATCACGATAGACTCATCAGAGGTTGAATGTTAATGTTCTGAGTTCGGTAACTGACAAGAAGATGATGTAAACACGGCAGTAAGATCGTGTTCTCGAGGTTTTCGTTTTGTAGATACTAAAAACGGGCTCCTGTAATGTTCATATGTTGGGTTTTCTCTGCTTTTGACTGCCTACTCTGTGGTGAAGCCTCTAGGATTTAATTAATATTGACTGAGGGAAAATCTTATCCAAGAGCCATCTATCATGACTTTGTTTCTTCAGATTCAGTTGCATTTCATTCCAGTATTCTCACTATGTTCGTATTTCTCCATTATAGCTGGGAATGAACTACATTTAGGCATTTTGATTGGTTAATATGGAAAGCTCTTTGCATTATAGAGATGTTGTGGACGCTAGATGATGCTTTACTGGTGATTAAGCTGAAGAAAACACAAAATACACTTCACTGGTCAGTGAACAAGCTGTTCAGCACCAAGGACAGCTCCCACCACGTACCCTCTCGCTCTTCTTAGAGAACCTCATGGTTTTCTTGTCTGTGACAGGTTTATATTCCAAAGATCGATGTTTGTAACAATTGTATGATTTTATTTTTATTGGTTTACATCATTGGATGCTCTTCCTCAGATAATTTGCAATGGTAGGTCTCCAGCAGGTCTCGCAACAGGTGTTAAACTGACTTTGGTCAAGACACTGAGCACTCTAAAGCGACCAATATGTGTTTTATGACAATTAAAAAGTGCTGCTTAGCTGTTGCAATCATTTTTGAAATGAGTATATTTTTAAGGGGTTTTTTATGGACTAAAGAGTCTAAGTTTTGACCATTTATTGTTTTTCAGTGACATTAACTGAAAAATATCCACAAAACAGGCTACATATTGTTGTAACCACCATTTGTTTGAGAAAAAAATTCTAGTTCGAAGCTAATATTTCAACGAGCTTAGCTTGAACAAAATGTGAAAGCCTAACTCTGATTTGATGTTGTCTCCTTGAACCTGCGGGAACATCACGATCTGTTTCAGACGTCAGGAAGCTGCAGTTAGATCTTCAACAATGAAAGTTTTTTTTTGCATCATTGTACTTAAACGATTGCGTTTCAGTTTATTTCGCATTATAGTTACCTTTTTTCCTTTAATTACTCTGAGAAATAACAATAAAATCAACAATTCTAACATATGCTTTACTTTGATTTTATGAATTTCTGAAGCCTACTTTTATTACATTAAGTCAGTTTATTTTTTTTATTCAGACTTCTTTTTGGGCCAGTACGTTCTTCTGAAATATGATAGATTAGGACCATTGGTTACACCAAAATAGCTTCAGCGGAACTCTTGCTGTTAGTTAACATTCACTGGAGCCATACAACCAAATTTTCTTTCTAGAGACTCTTAGTAGAATTTAGAAAATTACTTTAAATCATCGGTTGTCAAAGCATGTACAAAACGTCTCGGGTACTAATTGACAGAAGGTTGGCACGAAACATCCCGTAGCCCACAGCTCCGTTTCGTACACGTATCAATGACCTAATCGAATAATTTTTGAAGGCTTAAGCGTTTTGTATTTTGCGCAACAACAATAGGGGGAGGGGTCATCTATCAATCGGGAGTTTGGCAGCATCGGTGAGATTAAGTCCCAGCCAGATAAATCGGGGTGCATGGTTATCTGCTTTGACTAGAAACTTGCTTTAGTCCGCAGGGCATAGTTTTTCTTTTCTCCTGGGTGGGATGGGTTTTAAATAAAAAGGGCTGTGGTCCTGATTTTGGCGGCACCTACTGGTATTTAAGGCACGCTACACCGTGGAACCTCGGCTGGGTTTCAAATTCGTACAATGCTATTCGATTGAATCATCTTGACCAATACAAGGACTATTTTTGTACACATGTCTGTCATTTTGTACAGGCATCTTAGCAAGTGGCGAAGATTCTTGTTATTGTCGTTCTCTGCCATATAATTAGGCAGTGACAGACACTTTAATCTGCGCTTTTATTCTATCTATCTATCTATCTATCTATCTATCTATCTATCTATCTATCTATCTATCTATCTATCTATCTATCTATCTATCTATCTATCTATCTATATGTGTATATGTGTATATGTGTGTGTGTTATTAACGTGCTCTGAATTTGTCCCCATACATACACGCACGCGCCAGCAGTCACGGATATACAGTTGGCCTACAGGCAGGGATAAAAATAGCACAAACAGATGCGACGGGCCCAGCCCTTTTCCTTTCTCAGATCCGAGTTTTTCTAGGCTTTCACTCAGTGGATACTCAATGTTAGTTTTAATCCCCCTCCATAGCCCACCCTGTCCCATCACGTTCTTATCCACGCGGTATGTAAGTGCAGATGGACAGAGTTGGTGTGTGGAATAGGGTCTAACACTGAATATATTAGAGGACTGGGGGTGATAGACAGAACATACGGTGGACGGAAGTTTATTTGTTGCGCCTTTGCACGGACAAGTGTGCGCTCCGATCCGTGGGTAAGCTGCAGGGTCTGATGCGTGGGCAGCTGGCTCAGCTCGTCGTGGCTCTTCTTATGTTTTTGCCCGCCAAATGCACTGGATGCTGGGATATAAATTCTCCAGGACCAAAACAGCACCAACACTTGGATATATAGAGAAATGGTTGGGAGGGGAGAGAGGGGAGAGGAATGGAAGAGGAGGGTGGCTGGAAACCCAGATGCTCCAGCCTTAGAGGAGGGATTTTACCTGGAGATAACCTGCTCCAAAAAACTGCAGCTTCCAACGAGTCCACGCCACATTAGCCCGTCTTCTCACTTATTTTTTTTTTTTTTCATGGCACAATTTGGATAGAGCCGAGCGCAGAGAGGCAGTCTTTAATCAGGCTTTACGGGCTGGAAAGTGAGAGAATCTAAACGTGACGTCAATGCCTAGTAACTGACGCAGCCCTTCAACATAAAATGGCTTTTTATTTATTTTTTTTCTCCTTTCTTCTCGTCAGCAAAGCTTAATTACTCAAATTTACAGTGCTCCGTCAACTAAAAAAAAAAAAAAAAAAAAAAAAAAAAAAAAAAAACAGAAAAGAAAATCCCTGCAGGCAGCGCCGGGTAGTCCGTGTTCATCACTATTTGGACAGATTTAGCGTTCAAGAGTTTCGTGTGCTGAAGTAACACTGGAACCAGAAGCTTCTGAAGAGGGCGACAAGACATCAGATATAGCCGATGGTAGTGGTAGTGTCCAGAATTTAGTTGTTAGGAAGGAAAGTGGCATTTAAAGGATCAAACGGACATTTATTTAAAAAACACTGCAATGATGCAACGGATGGGGATTCGACGCTCTTGAGCAGAGTTGGAGAAGCAGACAGCAAAAAATTAATTTATATTACATGATGCACTTCACGTAACGATCCCAAGGGTTGCGTTCGTGAGTGTATGCGTTATTTTACTGCTAAAAATAGCATCATAGTTTTGATCGTGCGCCAGAAATAGACAGACGGGTATCACTTTTGTAAAAAAAAAAAAAAAAAAGGAGGCGATCCAACTTGGACGTGCCACTGTAAGCCTATATGAAAACAAGTGTGTGTGTTTGTGTATGTTTCTGTGTAAGTGTGTGTGTAGAGGAGGGTTAATCTGTTGCATTTCTCCCTGACTTCTGCTGCAGCTTTTCACTAAAAAACTCAATGTTTCTTTGTGCATCTCCTCCATTTTCTTTGCAGTTTAGAGCAAGGACGTGCCAGATTCACGGTGAGAAAGACATCTGCACACGCAATGTTGAGACCCTTGTACTTTTGTGTACATATATATCTGTGTGTGTATGTGCATGCTTCCCGGTGCCTGTTCTGCTTCTCTTCTTTCCTTCTGCTCTGCCTCGTGCACTTGACTCCAAGTCGTTCGGATGGATTTTTGGGGTCTTGCTCATAAAACAGAGACAGCTCTTCCTGCAGAATAGGAATCACCCTTTTCAGTAAATAAGCTAGTGCAAAAAAGTCTCTTTGTTTGTTGGCGCTGTTGAGTCTCTGTTACGCGTTTATTTCTCCTCCCTCCCATTTCTGTGCTTAACGGCGAAAGCAAGGGGAACCCTTCTCTGATTAATGCTTTAAGGACGACTTTCCCACCACTTTCTTGTTTAATTTTTATCTCTCATGTGCAAAGAAGAACCATATTGACAGAAAAGCGCTGGAAGAGAAGGAAGATGAGGAGAGGAGGGAGTGAAAGAGATGTTGCTGCAGCAGAGAGCCAGGCGCACCGCATGGGGAAACCCGGGAGCTGTCCAGCAGCAGTGGTGCTGAAACTACACCAAGTGGCAGTAGTGGGCTGTTGCTGTGCATGCGTGTACGTGTGTCTGTTTATATGCATGTGTATGAATACTCGGAGTTTAGTTGGTGTTGTTTTGGCACTGCTGGGGGAACCAGTATTTTTTCCACAATGAGTTATTTCTCTTTTTCTGAAGTGACAACGCCTTCATAAAACTTCCTGGAGACAATGACTGGAGACATTTGGCAAGAAAAATCCCCACTCCAGTTGAGCTTTTCTCTAATGTATAAGTTTGAATTGCCTCATCCGAAGCCGGAGAGATAAAGAAAGAGAGATGACGAAGAGGCATCAGGAAAAACGATTTGGATTAGCGTTCATTCTCACATCTGCCTTGTGATTTCTTCCCGAGTCTGATCAACTCATAGAAAACAACAGATTTTCTCCAGCATTTTCATTTTACCCATGTTTACAGTACACCAATGAAAGAGTTGAAATATTCTGTCACGATCATTTTTGCTTCCTGACGAGCGGAGGGCGCACACGAGTGGCCTCTAATCTCTAAGAACGAGATTGAAGGGATCACCCTTTTCGAATGTGGTGGAGGCGCTATGGCGTCTGTCTGCACGGCTCTACAGCCCGGCTGGGACAGCGGATTTTGCGACCCCTAAATCAGTACAAGCCGGCGCAAGGCCAAATTTCTTAGCATTTTGCATGCAAACTACGAGGCTTCCGTGCAACAAAGGATAGAAAAAAAACCCACACACACCAAACGCCTCTTTGTTATGCAAAAATCCGTCTTCAGACGACATTTGCGATACATTACTCCACCTCAACAACACAGATACAGCAGAAGAAAAAAAATCAGAAAAAAACCACCCAACTCTTCTATTTTTCATGCACAAAACGCGCCCATGTCGACCCTTGCTCAATAATGCAACACCAAGCGTGTAATTTCAGTGGAAACAACACGGATTCCCGAGTCGTGACTGCCAAAGTGAGTCATGTGCGCGTTGGCTGCGTCAGGAGAGGCAGTCACTGTGCAGTGCCGACGGTAGGGGGAGAGTCGTGACTGACTAGGCTGCAAATAAAAAAGACCACCCAATAAAAAAAGAAAAGAGAAGCAAAAAATATATACAAAAACAAAACAAGGGGGGGAAATACTCACACCTGGAGTGGGGTTAGTATTCTGAGCTGTGAGTGTGAGGGGGGAGGGGTGTGAAAGGAAAAAATGTAAGCGGTCTTGCTTGGGTGCTGGGTGGGCTTTTGCGTTAGGCAGTTTCCCCTCAACCTCCCTGTATCCTCCCATCAGCAGCCCAGAGTATCTGCTCTCTCCCCCCTAAAGCTTGTTTTTGGCGAAAGTCGTCCTGCTTGTCGGCATGCTGGCGGTCTATTTGAATGCAGACAAGTTTCATCAGTGACCAGAGAGAGAGAAAGAGAGAGAGAGCGTGAGCGAGCGAGAGAGAGAGAGAGAGAAAGAGAGAGGGGGGGGAAGCGAAGGTGGGTTAGTTGGGGAACAAACAATGAGTGGTAGTGGGGGGGCTTGAGGCAGGGGGGACCGGTCCAGATCGTGACCCGGCCTCCACCTGAGTAACTTCACTTACAGGGGTACTTGATGGTTGTTTAGTGAGTAGATAAAGATCCAGGATGAACTTATTGCAGCTGCATATGACAAAAACAGAAAAAAAGAAAAGAAAAAAAACTCAAACTAATGGAACTGTTGCAGGGGAAAAAGTAAGGTGGAGGTAAGTTACGTTTTTTTATTTATTCCCTTTTGGCTCTTTTAACTTTAAAATAACATCGAAGAAGAAGAAAACATATTAAAGGTGACTTGAACTGTGTATGCGTGTGCGTGTGTGAGAATAAGTGGTTCATGGTCGCGATGAACTCTTATCTTTCATTTCTTGAATGTGATGTTCCGGGACACGCTGTTTTGTACGTTGTGCTGCCCATTTTTTTTGCAGTAAACTGTTGCGTTGGACTGCAGTGGCGATGGTGACATGGCTCATGTTACCCCTATTACTTATCTCAGCCACATTGTTCCGAACATAGTTTGCCTTTTGGAGCACCCCCCGCCCCCCAATCTCTCTCGCTCCCACCAACCCCGTGGTTTTTGCGGTTCTATCCTCTGAGTAGGTGACCTCAGTCTTGCTGTGTGCTGTGATGCTATGTTTGAGAGCAGTAGGAGTATAATCCCGCTTGACCGACATCCAGTTGTTATTAATATTCTCATCATAATTTTGGCTTGCTTACATCGTTCATTATCACTCCTCCGGCTGCAGGAAGGGTGTTTTTTTTGTTTGTTTTATTTATTTATTTATTTATTTATTTTTTTTTTTTTGGGGGGGGGGGTTTGATTAGTTGGAAATGGCTCATTCTTGCTGTCACATATCTTGTTTATTGTTGTCATCATATTTACTCGTTTTCACTCGTCACGATTCAGTATCAGTTTCGCAGTCTTGCTGGACCCCCTGCAAAAGCAAAAACACTCCTATTCAGACCGCATCGGTTTTGTATCAAAGCATTAAACCTAAGTATATACTCTCTGATATAGATTACAATTTGGTTAGCCGTCTTTTTTGCCCATTTTTTTTTTCAAAAAGGGGGGTCCCTATATGAGCAAGGCACCGATTGGCGGATGACGAGATTGAGTTTGCTCCAATCAGATCCCTCCATGCTCTCTATTTATTGCCAGCAGTTTACAGCCTTGCTCCCTCCTCACCCAGAGCTTTAGAGCGACTGCAGACAGCCAGCGCTTTTTACTATACAGGGAGCAGATAATATTACACACACACTAACAACAAAACGCATCGGTGCACAGCTCATTGCGATCACACGGGCTTTGCACAGCTTGCACAGCTTTGCGTTTGGCTAAGGGGGACTATATATATATATATATATATATATATATATATATATATATATATATATATATATATATATATATATATATATATATATATAAACAGTCTTGGATGGGGATGCTTGAGGGAGGAGAGGCGTGAGGGGATGATAGAGGAGAATTCAAACTGGAGACAGGAGCGCAAGGACCTTGGATAGCTCTCAGTTGCAGCAGCAGCAGTAGTCGGAGACGCATCTTCCCCCCAACCCTCCCCACACCATCTTTTCTATCATCCAGCCTCTCCTCTTCTTCCTCTGAGTACACGCTGGAGGAAATATAAGCCGCGGCTCGCTGAAAGCTGGAGATACAATCGACTGAGCCGGAATTGGAGATACAGGAGAGCGGGGCTACCCGGGTGTCACGGAGTCTCCGTGGGACCTCAGCACCAGCAGCAGAAGCAGAAGAAGCAGCAGCAGCAGCAGATAATGTCCTTCACGAATCTTTTTGCGGTCTGGGCTTGCTGTTCATTACTATTAATCTGGGAAGCCCTTACCCCAAAAAGCATTTGCGGAGGGCGCAATCGCCGCGCCGAGACGTGCTCAACGCAAAGACTGGGGTCCACTCGTGGAATTTTAAAATCGTATTTTTTAATGGACTTTCCTCCTTTTTCTGCCCAAGTTTCCATTTTGATTAATTGCTATCCGTATTTACCCTGGCCGTTTTCACCATTACCACAACAGTGACGTTTTTATCATGGTTGTTTTTTATTACCCCTATTACGTGTCTCGTTATTTTTCAGTTTTCTTTATTGGTGGACACTATGGCGAAGCGATCTCTGTCTTACGGGTTCATGAAAACATTTTTTTTTGTTCTTTTGTTGTCAGCAAACATGTGCTTGGACCCCAAAACTTTGGACCATGTAACATTAAGTCACTCCTTCAACCAACCCCCACACCTACACACCTCGTCCCAAACTGAGTAAATGAGAAAGGGCCCCCAGCAGAGCACAGTGTAAACACAGGGAGACCCTTCCACGCTACACGTGGAGGGTCGAGTTGAGGTGTCACTTTACTTCACAAAACTCCACCACGATCTTACACCTGTAATACCCGATTCAGAAAGTTTACTGTGGGAATTACACACACACACACACACACACACACACACACACACACACACACACACACACACACACACACACACACACACACACACCCCGGCGCGCACATCTGTTGGGAAAGTGCACGGTGCAAAGGGATTCCCCCAAACTGTCCATCCTGACACAGACACAAACCAGAACTGGCAAATGAAGGAGGGCTGCTACACGCCCTTTGTTAAACACTGGCCGTGCAGTTATTATACTGATTCAAGCAGATTTCTCATTTACGCACAAGCTCTCTCTAAAAACGTGCACGTGTCTCACTTCCAAGTTTGTGAATAGAAGTTAATCCACTTGAACGACCATGTCCCTCAAGCATGATCCGCTTCCGCTTCATCCTTTTCACGAGCAAGACAAAAACACACAAAAAAAACAGTAAAATAAAACATTAACCACACTAAATTTCTGCAGCAACAACTCGATCAATGAAATCCGAAGTCATACAGCAAAGCCAAAACTCTGCTCTCCAAAACGACATTGTAATGCAACAAGGTCCACGCACCAAAGTGTCCAAATCGATGAAAATAAAAGCAAGAAGTTAAAATTTACGCAATCGACAGAGAGAGTAAAAAGAAAGCAATAAGATCCAGCTTTGTTTTACCTGGAGAAAAAAAAGGGAAAGGCGAAGTTTACATTGAGTTGTTGCTTCACTTCACTGTCCCAGCCAGCAGCCCATAAGAAGGGAGGAGGGACAGATCTGCTCTCAAATGACGTGCGCTATGTATGAGAATCCCCCTTTTTTCTGGTGCGAGAGTTGAATATATATAAGACATACATCTTTACAGTATGATAAATTATTACAATGGATTTCAAAGAGGAAGAAAGTCTAGTCATATGTTAGAAACTTAGAAATTAAACAATTAAATGGTTGCAGATGTCGACTTTTACATGAAGTTTCAACTTGTTTGAACACTTTTTTAAGCAAGAGAAAACAGGAAAAAGAAGAGAATGGGTGGGAGGGTGGGAAATTGAATATTTGATTGTGACAGTCACTCCCACCCTCTGAGGAAATCCCAGACCTGTGAGTCCCGTGCGGATTGGAAATTGTTGCGCACTTTGTGGCTTTTCAGGAGATTCCTCCATTCCACTTCGCCTGCTATATTATATGTAATGAAGTCTGAATGCTTCCGAAGGTTAAAGCACGAGCCATCTGCTCTCAATGATCTTCTAAAAAACACTAAGAATGTATACACGGGAAAGCGACGCCGAAGGCACACGGCTTAAAACAAAATCCGACCTCTGACCTAAAGAGCAGGCCTCGTTTTCTTTGCATTTTTGTGGCGCCTAAGTCGACAAAACACCGTATTTGTAATGGGAAAATAATTTATGGTTAAAAAAGGGAGGCGTGATTATTACACTATATTGCGTGGATTTCTTTCAGCTCGGCGCGTAAAGGCAGTTTCCAGGTTCTATGTCTGCTGAAGGTCATGAAGTTGCATTCCTCTCCCTGTCGATGTCTCCACCTGACTCTGCAAGGCCTCCAGTGTAACATTTAACACGATCAACACGATTTTCCTGCCTTTTTTGTCTTACAGGAGAAATCACTAACAAGAAAAGGTACAGCTCGTCACAGAGAGGTGACTTGTGTGGACTTTGCTGATGCTGCTGCTGCTGCTGCTGGAGGAGTCGTCCAGCTGTGCTCCGGAGAGAAAAGGCGACCAGCGTTTAGGAGGTTTGCACCGAGGACCGAATGGCAGAGAGACCCCCATTTTTGTCTGCATCACCCCAAAAAGGTAAATGCACGGGCTTTGCGTTTGGTTATGACGTGAAACTCAAATTCGCCTTTTAATTGGGTTTTGCACAAGACACATAATTATTGCTCAGTGCACGTGAGCTGGAAGAGGTGCTTGCAGAGGGTCCAGTGCTGTTGGATTCACCTCTGTTCTTTTGTATTGCTGGAATTTAAATGATCTATTAACACCAAATTGATTAACACCAAACCTGCTGTGTAACTTGCCTTGAAATAGCCTTTGCTTAAAAGTATGCATATAAGTTTTATTCTTTTTTTTGTTGCAATATTCACACCCTGTTAAATTAGTACATCCATAAAGAGCTTTGTCTTTTTATTTGTGGTAGTCTATGACGTTATCCTTGTTCAGTCGTGCAGCTTTTTGTTGTCTTCTTTTTATGCATTAAGATGATCACTAATATCGGAACAGAAGCACATTGTTGTTGTTGTCGCTATAATAAGTCATCTGGTTGCTATTCAGCTTGATTACTGGGTCACGTCAGGAAATTCAGCGTGTTTAGTTTCAGCATTGCACACATTTCTGTACATTTATAATTAAGTGACTCTAAATGCCTGGTGTTCTTTGTTTTGGACTTAAGGTTACCTCTAATTGTATCTTTAGCATAACTTTGGATCTCTTGGTTTTAGTTTACGTGATTTATTGAGAAAATGAAACAGCATCCCTTATAAATGTCTCAGCATAGTGAAAAAAAAAAATCACACAACATGTAGACATTTCATTACACATACATTCACATTGACAGGTCTTCATTTATGTAAGTCAGTTGTGTCAGCAAACTCACCTACAGTTTACAGCTTATTCATACAATTCCTTTGATGGGCCATTTAACCACCTGAGGCTCTGCGTCTGTGACAGGGAATGGTTTGCACAATATGTTCCAACAGCGGCTCTTGCTTGACTGAGACCCTGGGTGGGCCCCTTTTTTTTAAAGCCCCACCCCCTGGGCCTCTGAATTTGTAATCAGTGTAGGATAATTCAATTCCAACATTCAATAGGGCATTCACTTTGTACTCAAAAGTCGGATATTCTGCAGGTTTGCATTCAGAAATACAAAAAAGCCCCATGAAGTTGGACTTCTGACTGGGAATTCAGTTCAGTATCTAGTGTAGCCACCACACTTATAAAAAATACAGTGTAAAAGTTGCAGGTTTAAACCACCTATTAGTAACTTTGATCAGTTGTATCTAATTAAACCACTTATTAATACAGAATATTTATTTGTGAACAAATCTCTTTTTTATTTGAATGCATGAAATGGAGAAAACACATTCTCTTTGGCTTGGACTGCTAAGTTTGCACACACACAAAAAAATCAAATCCAACTGGTTTTTGACTTTGCAACTAGAATGCTCTCATTTGGGTATGGAATCATTTCCAGATCTGAGATCTGATTTCTGAGACAAATCAAATGCAACAAACGTACTGGGCTTTTCGTGTTTGTCTTTGTTTCAGGTAGACCAAATACCAAAGTAGCATAGAATGCTCTTTTTTCTGTTTTCATAGATAAAGCTTTCATAATGGTGGTTTAAAGAATAACTGTAGAATGATCCAGTTCAACTTTAACCAGTTCAAGTTTTTTATATTTTGCCCTGCAGATGACAGAATATGGTCTAGATTTTATATAAATAAACAAAAAACCTTTATTTTATCTCCCAGTCTGAATATACAAATACAATTATTTCTACCACCCCTTGAGGAATGCTGCCCTGGGTAGTGAGCCAGAGTCTATTCCAAAAACTGGCTGTGGATTTCATGAGCACATGCTGAGCGCAAATGGAAAATTGCTCTTCATGTTCAGGCCTGGGTATATGTGCGTAGGATGAAGTATCTGTTGCAACCTTCAGCTGATAGTTATTTATCTGTAAAAACTCCAAGCAAATGTGAACATTCAAATATAATTCTTGCTCCAGGTTTTTAAAAAAATCATCATTACCATCATAGTTGATCCATATTATTTCAATATATTCACAAAATTTAAATGTAGGGTTTATTTTTGACATGGTTTCATTTCTAAAAATAATGAAATCATTGAACTACAGCAGAGCACTCAATTGTTTCAGTACAGAGTTGTGCAAATGAATTTTGTTGACAGAAAAACTGTAAGTTTAAAAAATGTTTTAATGTGGGATTCCTAAAATCTAGTAGTTCTGTGAGGGAAGCACCATCCAGCTTCATTCAGCTGGAGTTCATGAGAACGATGGCAAAAGAATTCTATTTAAATGTGGCTCGTAGCCCTAAAAGATCTGCTAGAAGATAAGAGTTGGGTTAACTGAGTCACCAAATCCTCACAGTTCTCATCACTCAATGAAAACAATGAATGATTGATGTGTTTTTGCCAGTTATTTATCTATTTTTTTCTTCTGAAAACAATCTTTTCATCCCACACAATGTATTTAGTGAATGCTTGCTGCTTTCTAGAAACTGATCTCCACCAGTATAGTGTGTCTAAAGCAGTGACAGGCAGGGTATTACTTCATTCGTGCCCTCACACACAGCGCTGGTGTTGCAGATCGGCACTGTTGGCCGATCCCTGAGTGGTTTTTAAACCTTAGATGATCAGGATTGAAATTTATTAGCAAAATGGTGGGGATTATAATTCGCCACCAAAAAACCCTTTGTTCTCCACATCACATCTTGACCAAGTACATATATAGACACACAGGAGTACAGATAATATTTAACAATTTATATTTTTAAGAATCCCTTCACTCTGTTTGTGGTATTCTAAAGAAACTAAAGCATCCGTGTTTCCCTGCGTCTAGCTTTCCCACAAATGATAAATCACAGCATGTTCTTAAATATCTGCTAACAATCGTTTGTCTTGTTTGATACCAGCTACCGGTGATAAGCTATATTTAGGATGATGACGTCATGGTTAAAACTGAGACCAAGGGGCTTTGAAGGCATGAGCAAGAAAAGAGAAGGAAGTCTTATCAACTGCGAGTAACACAACACATACAGTAAATTATTCCTTATTCTTGTTATAAGTAGATATTTTTCACCTATGTGTTTATCTAGAATGATTATCCCCTGGACAGTACCACACGATCAGTTTCAGCAGAGGATTCACTCTGTATGGCTTGGCAGTGACTATGAGATATGAAACTATCATTGGATTGACCAAACATTTTATAGTTGTTTTACTTTCTAGTTGTATTTTTTAGGTATTTTTTAGGGCTGCAGGTAAATTAAAGGAAAAATAAAATGGTAAAAAATAATCCCTATAGTTGACTTGCATGTGTTGTGAATTTTGCACCTGGCTTTCCTTTGTTTCAAATTGCTTTCATCCATGTTTAATAAATCTCACTTTTTTAGCACCTACAAAATCTTACATGAGTTTCTTCTGTGCCACAGAACATTTTATTCACCCTGAATAGCGTGCATTCAATATAAAGAGTGTATGGGATGTGTTTCTATCAGAGCAAAAAGTAGTCCCCAAGTACATGTAGTTCCCTCATCTCTGCTGTTCCCCACTGAACCATATAAGGTCCACAGTACACTACAAAAGCCTTGTCATTGAGATTAAAATAACTATTTTGAGCAACCATAAATATTTGGAAGAATTAGGAAGTTAAAGCCTTTGCCAGCTCCCTGCATGCAACTAGGTAGGAAGAACTTTGATATTAGAACACCCACACCTGATTTAGTGTAATAAAATGTTTTAACATTGTGCTGTACATTTTTTATTTTTTTGCTGTAAACTGTTGCATTGGATTGCAGTGGTGATGGTGACATGGCTCGTGTTATCCCTATTACTTATCTCAGCCACATCGTTCCGGACATAGTTTGCATGTCTGGATTCTGTGTTTTTATCAGTTTGAGGTTGCTGAGTATATATATATATATATATATATATATATATATATATATATATATAGATATATTGACTAGGTTTCATCTGTGGCAAACTGATGTGATCTGGACATGTTTTATAAAGACGCACACAGCACATGTAAGTGAGGCTCCACAATAACGCAGTATCAAATAATAACAAAAGTCAAACCTAAAAAACAAGCGGTCTGTAGATCTTGTGTTAAAAGCTAGTTATGCATGATTATAAAAACAAACTAATAAAAGTTATACATTTATTTAGATTTTAACTTCAATTAATTTAACATATGAGGGCATTCCAGTTTTTAAAGTAGTGCTTGCAATAATTATAACAATCTGTTTAAAAATACATATGTATATACAGTACAATGCCTTGCAAAAGTATCAATACCTCTCAACCTTTTCACATTTTGTTACGCTAAAACCAGAAACTTCATTGTGTGATATTGGGTTTGTGTGTGATCAGCATTAAGTCTTGCATAATGGTGAATTTAGGAATAAAAATCTGAGAAGTGTTCCATGCATTTATGTTCAGTTCCCTTCACTCTGAATCCTCAAAACCAAATCCACTGCAAGCAACTAGCCTTAGAAGTAACTTGATTCATAAATATAGTCAACATGTGTGTAATTTAATGTTAATGTACATACAATTGCTCTGTGAAGGCCTCAGAGGTTTGTTAGTGAACAAACAGCATCATGAAGACCAAGAAACCCAGCAGACAGGTCAGGGTGGAGGTTGTGGAGAAACTTAAAACAGAGATAGTTTCTAAAACAATATATCAGGCTTTGAACATCTCTCGGAGCTTTGCTCAATCCACCATCAAAAAATGGAAAGGGCATGGAACTATTGCAAAGCTACCAAGACATGGCTGTCAATCTCTAGATGCCAGGCTGGGCAAAGAGAGCATTAATTAGGGAAGGATCCAAGAGATAGTTTTGGAGGAGCTAGGTAGCGTCACAGCTCAGGTAGAAGAATCTATTGACAGCACATATGTTAGTCATGTACTCTACAAATCTAGCATTTTTGGAAGAGTGGTAAGAAGAAAGCCGTTGTTGACAGAAAGCCAACAAGCCATACAGTTTGCCATAAGCCATATAGGTTATGTGGCAGACATAAGAAAGAAGGTCCTCTGATCAGATGGGGGGGGGGGGCCAAAACTAAAGTTTTTAGCCTTCATATAAAATTCAGTGTATGGCAGAAAACTGACATGACACAACTCTCGGACAACACCATCCTCATGGTGAAACAAGTGGTGGCAGCATCGTGCTGTGGGGATGCTTTTCTTCATCAGAGACAGGGAAGGTCGTCAGAGTTGATGGGAAGATGGATGGGGCTAAATACAATGCAGTACAGGAAGAAAACCTTGAAATAAAGATGCGAACTCTCGCTTTTGTGGCAAGAACCGAAAATCGTTTCTCACAGATTCTCTCCATCCTAAGCCAACAACCCTAAACATACAGTTAATGGCTTCGATCAACACAACCATTAAATGTGTGACAAAACTTAACAATTACTGGTCACAGTTAGACCCTACCCCCCCATCCCCCTTATAGAAAAATCAATTGCTACATGCCCAAAGCTGGTATCCCAAATGACTTGCAGCTGTACAACAAATGCACAGCACAATTATAAAACAATGGATAGATGGAAAGTATTTTCATTCCATTTAACAAATCTGCTCTACTTGTTGATCATCACATAAAATTCTGATGAAATCCATTGATGTTTTATTAAAATCTGGAAAAGATTTTGGGGTCTGAATTCTTCTGCATGGTGTTTCTAGTTGTTATGAGAGGTTAAACACCTACAGTGGGTGCATCAACTTATTTCTCATTCTTACCCACATTTAAGCACCCTCTAAAGCTTACATACTGCAAATTATAACAGCCTTTTTATCCATTCTCAGAAGGTCACTTAAAATATTTTAAGAAGAATTAAGAAGTACCTCTGGTTCTGTAGGCATTATTATACCACTCAGCACACCCCACATGCTTCCTGTGTACGTTGTGGATTTGTTCTATTGTGAATCAGTTGGGCACAAGCAAAACTGTTTCAGTTGCAGTTTTTTCCCTTAAATGTATCATGTTGTGAATGTTGTTGTTGACGACAACTTCTTCATCTGCATCAAATTTAGGGTTTTAGTTTATCCATGATTATTGGCAAGTAAGTTGATTATTGTTATGCTCTTGAAAGGTTCTAATCCAGTTAAACTTTAAAATAAATGACTTCACTTTCTCCTAAATTCCCCATTTATTATTGTCCAGAATATAGGGATGGATAAATCAGTTTGCAAAGAAATGGGATGACCAGTTCTACCATTATGTACAAGTACTAATTTGAGGTATATCTCTTTGAAATACATCATCAGTCTGCATCAAATGCATCATTTACTTTAAGTCAAACAACTCTTTCTCCTATATGTCTTTTTCCACAAAGCTCCTTCTTGACCTGCAGTCTCCAGCTGAGCTTCCGCCTCACAGAATATCCCTCCCCCATGCCTCCCCCACTCAGCTCCCCCAGACTAGCAGTAGCAGCAATTAGCAAACACCTGGTGGAATTGCACATTTGCCAAGATTATCATGCAAATTACTTCTCATTCCAACACTCCTTAAAAATGGTTGTAAACAGCATAGTAAGAAAGGCATTGTTGTGATGACATGTTGAAGGCGGAGCATCGGAAAGAGCAGGAACTTCTTAAAGAGACAGTGTTCCAATTTCAAGGCATCAAATTCCAAAGTCAAATTTCTTTCAAGTTATGTTTGATATGTACAGCATTTTTATAACAACAAGGTAACATAGTTACTTGATTGTGCTATAAAATGGCACTATGTGCCTGAAAAATACATAATACTGTCCCTTTAAATAGCTTCTTAAAAATGACCAACCACTTTGATGTCTTTTAGTCTGTTTTTGTGCTTACTACAGTACTGAGAAGGCCCTTGTTAAAGTGTTCAGCGACATCCACATAAATACGGACTGTGGAAGAACCACAGTGCTGGTACTGTTGGACCTCAGAGCAGCATTCAGCACTGTTAGGCATGATATATTATTGAAGTGACTGGAGAGCTGTGTTGGACTCTCTGTTACAGTACCTAATTGGTTCAAGTCTAACCTAAAGAGCAGGGACTTCTTTGTGTCAATAGGTAACATTTCATTGGAGCTGAGAAAAATCACATGCGGAGTACCTCAAGGTTCCATCCTGGGCCCCCTTTTATTTAATATCCACATGTTCCCTCCAGCTCAGATTATAACAAGTCATAAGATTAGTTACCATAATTATGCAGATGATACACAGCTCTACATTTCAGTGTCACCAGGTGACTATTCAAGCACTGAACAGATGCTTAGAACAAATCAATGCATGGATGTGCCATAACTTTCTCCAGCTAAATAGAAACAAAATTAAAGTTATTATCTTTGGACCTAAAGGGGAACGATCAAGAGTCAGCATGCAGCTTCAGTTATTACAGCTGTAAACTAGTCTAGTGATAAGGCCTGAAATCTGGGTGTAGTGATGAACTCGGACCTGAACATTCAGAGACACATAAAGACGCCCTTCTCTCATCAGAACATTTCCAAGTTAAAGGACTAATGTCCCAGCAAAATATCGAGAAACTCATCCATGCATTTATCTTTGATTACTACAACAGTGTCTTCACAAGTCTGCCTAAAAAAATCAATCAGACAGCTGCAGCTGATTCAGAAACTACCGCTTGTGTTCTCACTAAAACCAGGAAAATAGAACACATCACCTCAGTCCTAAAGTCCTTACACTGGCTCCCTGTAGCTCAGAGAATAGACTTTAAAATAATTATGTTAGTTTATAACATAAACTGAATAGCACCAAAATACATTAAATATCTGTTGTCTTTGAATGGACCTTCCAGACCACTCATGTCTTTGGGTTCTCATCTGCTCTGCATCCCCAGAACCAAAACCAAACACGGAGAAGCAGGGTTCAGTTTTAAAGCTCATCGAATCTGGAACAAACTTCCAGAAAACTGTAAAAATGTTGAAACACTGAGTTCCTTTAAATCAAGGTTAAAAACTCATTTGGTCAGAGTTACCTTTGATTAATAAAAACTGAAACATCTTTAATTGGACTCTTTATTCCAACCTTTCATAGCTTTCCTTTATTTTGCAACTGCAATGTAATGTTTCTTGCTGTTTCATGTTTTCATCATGTATAGCACTTTGAATTGCCTCGTTTCTGAAATGTGCTATACAAGTAAAATAACCTTGCCTTGATCTGACTTGACAAGTGATATTTGATGCATATCTTTAATCTATCATTAAAAGATCTATGATAAAGAAAGTGGAAAAAAACATACAGGTGTGTAAAAGAACACGTGCTTAAACATTTTATGCAGGGACACAGGAGATGCAAGGCTGTCTAGACTGCTGTAGAGTTTTACAAGTGATTTACAAAAGTACATGTATTTGTGGTGCTTTCTTTCTTGCATTAATTAACACAGCACACAATGATAATAATAAATCAAGCAAGCAGATGGATAATAAATAAACCAGTCCATAACTTTAGTTTTGCATTTTAGCAATTAGTTCATTAGACTAAAACGAATGCAGATTTCATCTCCTGTCCCCAAATGGACCTTCAAGGTTAATAAACACCAACAGAAAAAAAACCTAAGACTGTAAAAAGCCTGAGACATGTGAAACAAAATGAATAGAACTAAATCAAAACATGATAAAAACAGGAAGTGATTTTAGAACATAAGAACAAAACTCTTCCTTCTTTAAAAAATAGAGTAGGTTGCTGGTAGGGAACTTCACATGAATTCCTGGTATAAAAAAAATTAAATAAGAGAATATACATAAGAGTAATCTAATTCACATGACCTGCTTTGCAAGCGAATGATTCTAAGTGTAATCATGTGAGGAGCCTGACCATGTATAAAATATAGATTTAAGGCTGTTTTAGAATAGTTTATTTTGAGTTACTTAAGAAAATACCAGCGATGTAATTTGATGTGCTTACTTCATGGTTAATGTATAACTGAAACCAGGAATTTATATATACCAAATAAAAAGACACATATACTTTTTTCCTCATTGGCTGAAGCTAAATCAGACCAAACTTCTCTTGTTTCAGATCAGTTAGAATTACCAAAATTATTTCAATTTGTTAAATGCCACAATAATGAGAGAAAGAATATGCCAGAGATGTATTTCTTAATGTCTTCAAAATCAGAGATTTACATACAGAATGATTAGTTTCTTTAAACAATAAGGGAAAGCCCAGATGATGTCATGGCTTTGGAAACTTCTGATAGGGTAACTGACACATTTGACATTAATTGGAGGCATACCTGTGGACATATTTAAGGTCACACCTCAAACACACTGCTTTGTTGTTTGACAGTTTGAGAAATTTAAAGGAAATCAGCCCGGATATCAGGAAGAGAATTGTGGAGCTGGTATGAAGTCTGGTTCATCCTTGGGAACAATTTCAAGATTCTTGAAGATGCTGCATTCATCCATGTCTGTACTTCAGTTATACAGAAGTACAGACATGATAGGAATGTTCAACTATCATACCGCTTAAGGAGGAGATGGGTTCTGGTCAGACAGTGTCATTATCCACAGTGAAACGTGTCCTGTACCAACATGGGCTGAAAGGCCACTCGGCAAGGAGGAAGACATTACTCCAAAAGAAACATAAAGTCGGATTCCAGTGTGTAAACGGACACAGGGACAAAGACCTTCATTTTGGGACACATGTCCTGTGGTTGGATGAAACTAAAGTGGAACAGTTTGGCCGTAATGACCATTGTTACTTTTGGAGTTGAAAGGGGGACGCTTATAAGCCTGGGAACACCATCCCAACTATGAAGTATAGGGGTGGCAGCATCATGTTGTGGGACTGTTTTGCTGCAGTAGGAACTGGTGAATTTCATAAAATAGGTAGCATCATGAAGAAAGAACATTATGTAGAAATATTGAAGCAACATCTAAAGATATCAACCAGGAAGTTAAAACTCAGGTGCAAATGGGTCTTCTAGATGGACAGTAACCCTCAGCATACAGCTAAAGTGGTTACAAAGTGGGTTAAGGTTAAGGAAAACAAAGTCAATGTTTTGGTGTGGCCATCACAAAGTCCTGAACTCAGTCCCATAGAGAATTTTTGGGCAGATCTAAAAATGCAGGTGAGAACGAGGCAGCCTACAAACCTGACTCGGTTCCACCAGTTCTGTCTGGAGGAATGGGCCAGAACTCCAGAAAACTATTGTGAGAAGCTTGTGGAAGGAAACTCAAAAAGATTTGACTCAAGTCATACAGTTCAAAGACAACGCTACCCAATACTGAGGAAATTTATGTAAACTTTTGACATTGAAGACATTGCTAAATATATCTGACATATTCTTTCTTTCATTATTGTCATAGTTAGCAAATAGAAATAATCTTGGTAATTCTAACTGACCTAAAACAAGAGAAGGTTGTTCTGATTTAACTTCAGCAGTAAGGGAAAAAAAAGCGGATGAATCTTTTTATTCAGTATATGTAAATATCTGGTTTCAACTGTATCCTTTAAAACTAAGGATAATGAACAACAAAATCCCATGTATGAAACTGATTGCATCATGAAAAGGTAAATAGTCTCTGATAAGTCTTTATGCAAGTACATAAAAAGTTTACTCACCATGTTAATGGTGCATTTCAAATTATAGAGGAGAATTTAACACAATACTTGTTCCACCAAACTCATGTCAAACTGAGACAGTTTTTTAAATCATTAAATGCTTAAACTAACTTTTCAGACCATGCTGCAACGTACTCAAACCAGTCTGACAGCTCACCATCATAGAATCAAGCACCATCTCTCAAAAGGTGCTTGAAGAAATTTTGAGATCATCTGTAAAAATTAAAGATCATCTGTTGTAGGGTCAAGTTGAAGTAGAACTTGACCCCACAACATGACAATGAGGCAAAAGACACAAGTAAGTCCACTGAAAACTGTCAGAGAATTAAAAATTGAAAGTCCTTGGCTGAGTCAAAATGCAGATCTTGATCTCAGGTAAAATTAGCTATCAAGGGATAGGGTGTTTTAACTTTTTCTGCAGTTGAAATACACACTTTTGTTGACTTTACTCTTTTCAAGTAATGATTTATTCTTTTCAAATAGAAAAACAACCTTTTGTGTGGAATAATGGA
The DNA here is from genome assembly GCA_014839685.1 of Anableps anableps. NCBI lineage: Eukaryota > Metazoa > Chordata > Actinopteri > Cyprinodontiformes > Anablepidae > Anableps > Anableps anableps. Next base: position 7,496,965 of record CM026073.1, read on the forward strand.
GATGCTCTTTACTTCCTCAAGGTGTCAAACTACCTTCAGTTTTTACATTTAGTCAGAAACATTTGGAAAAGCTGGTCTGTGTCTGTAAGGCATGGCAGCCCTCTGGACCTAGATATAACTGGCACTTCCTTGCAGAGTCATACAGCAACTTGGCCCACAGCTGTTGTAGCTTTCCAAGAGATCTGAAGGATCAACACAGGGTTAGAGTTTGTGTCTGAGATCAACACATAATCAGTTTGGGGAAAGATCTAGATGGCCACAGGAGAAACTGAAGAAGAAGTAGGCAGGCCACAGACACCCAGGCTCTGTGTTTGGAGTTGTGGTTTTGCACAAAAGCAGTAACGGGGTGCCAGCTCAGGTGGGGTGATCAATGAAGCTAGACATCATATTGCTGTGTTGGTCATCAGTTTTAATGCAAGAGAAATTTGTTGCTGCACATGATACAATGGCACTTTGCACTAGTGTTAGTGGCAGCCTTTTGATGGGACATTGAAGACTTTGTCATGCTGATACACTGCCAGTGGTTGAGGCTGTTCTGTAAATCTTGGCAAGATGTAAAAGAATGTGTTGATGTACTTTTGGTTTCACCATTTGGCCACTGTTACATCTGTTGTATCCAAGTATCGCTCAAGACAGCAACCAGCCTCATGTAAACCCACAATGCAACTCCTATAAAACTCTGTCAGGTTCTGGTAATGCTCTCTAACCCATCTACAAGGCACCCCCTAACTTGTGACCTTCTGACTCTCCGGCAGCTGTTTATACCATTATCCCTCTGCTAATAATGTCACCAGTAAAGCCCTCCATACCAACTCATTTCAAGTCAAATCATCTACATGCCTATTGTTGATCTGCATCTGTATCAAATTACATCCAGATTCCTTTTGGGTGCTCACCTTATTTTGTCTTTCATTATCTATAATTTGTTTTAAAATTTCCAATCTTTTGCATAGTGCTTTTAGAATTGTCTTTGTCAACATTTCTCAATACTTTTTCCAGATGTTTTTCATTGAACAAGTGTTTCGTCTTTTTAACCATAGTCACCAAGCACAGTTCACAGAGTGTCAAAACTCTGAAAAGCAGAAAAGTGATCAAGACCAGCTCTCCTGCATTCAAACCTGTCAAATACCTTGTCATGATGCTGTTTGCTCAGGAATCTTCAACGCATAAACAAGTTAACAAGATTGTAAAGAAGGGTCTATAATATACTTATGCAGCATATTATCAAGAGAGACTGTAAATGTATAAAAGAGTTTCATATTAATAACTTTAGATTATTTTTAAATTAAAGAAGAACCATCAGATCAGAATGCTGATCTACAAAAGCTACTGAAGTTGTGTTCATTTAAACCAATTAGCTGTTAAGTCGAACTTGGAAAAACTAAAAATCTTAACACAACCTCAAGCCAAAATTTTTTTTTAGCAGATAAGCACAAGAAGCAAAAACAGAGATCATGATTTTGGTTTTAATGTTGAAAATTACAGACTTCTTGTTCCAAGAAAGCAGGAATAACTTTGTAAGAAATGAGCTCTTAAAGCAAATGGTTTACTCCTATTAAATTAGAGAGTAAGTACTAGAAAACTGAAGGCAGGATGAGTTCTCCGGTAGAGCATTTTAATCACAGAGCTTGACATTTTTTCATGGGTCAGACTTTGACCTAACCTTGGCTAATTTCAGATTGTAGCCCATCACACAAAGTAACATACAGCGTTTTCTTCTTTTATAGAGCTGAACAGCTTAATCTAAATAATCCTTCCCAGATGTTTTCAGACTGTGCAACTTTTGACATACAATAAAAGTCACAAACAATTGACACATTCTAAATAAATTTCCAATGTTTGCACAGATGGTGATGAACAGCAACTGTAAACTAGGCGAACCTTAATCTATAACCTAATCTTAGAACCTGTACACATAATGTTCAGTTCTGCAGGGATTTCTTCTGAAAGGTCTTGTGTTAAAGTGAACATAACAAAGAACATTGAATAATAGTCAATTTTATTAGGCTGCCTGGCAGTAGAGCTCTACACAAATTATATATCATCTTTAAAAAAACATAAAAAACTCAAATGAATGCACCTTTTATATTAATTTAGAGAATCAAATTCACATACAAAGCAGAAATCAATTTGTTATTAATTAATTATTAAATTATTACACTACCAGTCGTCTTTGTGGAAACAATGGTGTGGAAATCTTTTATTAGTTTTTTGTTGTTTTTGTTATGAATAATTTGTCTTTGTTTTATGTCTATGTGGACAATGAATCTGTTAAATACATCTATCGTCATTATATGGCACTGTGTTTGCTGTCTCCTGCTTTTTTTATTTCCCTTTTTTCATCATGATGAAGTCATGATGTCATGTTGTTTATAGCCTGATGATAGTCTTTCTCTCAGCATTTGAATGAAAAGGAGAAGGTGTGTGTGTGTGTGTGTGTGTGTGTGTGTGTGTGTGTGTGTGTGTGTGTGTGTGTGTGTGTGTGCGCGCAAGCAGCAATGAGAATGTATCGTCACCACCACTCCTGGTCGTGACTCCCGGGCGCACAATGCTTTTCACTCCCTTCTGGAGCCATTTATTTATTTTTAGCTGAGCAACGTTTTCTTCACTTGAGCTGTGGCCCTGCAGACAGAATGAAACACACATGCAGAGGGGTGTATGTGATGAAGAACATGCACCAGAATGTCTCCATACTCTGATTTTTGTCGACTGTCATGGAGCCTGTCGTGCTCCGTGACTGTTTATTTTTACTGCATGTGCTTCATGTTCATGTGTAACCTGCACTGAACTCTGTTATCTAGGATGGTTGACAAACTCTGCTAATGCCAGTTAAATAAATATATAGTTAGATTTATTAGCTTGTAGCAAAGACCCAAAAAAAACCTGTAGCATTAGGTTTAAATCAATACTTTACTGCAAGAAATAAAATAATGGAAAAAATATACATCTTTGCTTAATCTTAATTTTAAAATAAAACATTTGGTGACATCTCTCTTTAAATTAGTTAAAGAAAGTAAAACTGATGTTTTGGTTTTAGGACCAAATAAATCAATCAAACAAGCAAAAAAACATTAGGTGCAATCATTGATTTTCCAGTCAATATCAGATTGGATATGCAGTTTCTTGCAAAAGTATTTATTCACTTTGAAGTTTTCATTCTGTCATGTTACAACCTCAAATTTCAATGGGATTTTATGCAATAGACTTTGCATTCTTTTGTGCATTGTTTTTTATTTTTTTTTTTTTTTTACAATTTGTTTTATGAGTACAAGTCTGAAGCTATGTACATTTGCATTCAGCCCCTTTACGCTGATACCACCAAATAAAATCCAGTGCAAGCAATTTGCTGCAGAAGTCACCAACTTAGTAAAAGGAGCCCACATGTTTGTGATATAATCTAAGTACAAAACCAACTGCTCTGTGAAGGCCTCACAGGTTTTAAGACAACATCAGCGAACAAACAGCACTTAAACAAGTTTTTCATATTAGGTAAAAACTTTTAAGCCAGCTGCTTTGTCAGAAACAGCACCAGGTGTCTACAGTGCATCTTAGAAATGCACAGCTTTGCTTGCAGATAACAAACACCATCCTGTTGTCATCAGCTGAAATCCTGAATGTGATGGTGATGCTATAATAAGAAAAAGTAAACAATAAAACAGTTGAAATGATAAATAAAACATAAAAGTATACTGTTTCACTTCCACTTAATGATTTAAGTTTTGAGACTAGATATTCAGACCACTGCATCATAAAACTTACTAACTTGCCAATAAATCACCAATTATGCAGCTCACCTTATAGAAGAGATCTTAAACATAAATATAACAATCAAATCATCACCAAATCTGGGGTTCAATTACATTTTTACATGCTGCTATTTGCAATACAACACTCAGCTGATATTTGATAAATCTCTGCAAGTTGGACTGTTACCTGTGATTATTCTTTCTCTATTCCTGTCTCCTCTCCATTATCCTCCTCTCTTATTAACTCCTCCTTTATCAGGGGCCTGAGAGGAGATGGAAAAGGAGAGAAATCCTGACTGTATGAAACCTGGACGATGACATCTCCTGCCTTCAACTCCACATTCCCACATCTATTCTTTCTGTTTTGTTCGTCTTCTCTCCAACTTATACATCTCCTTCCACTCATGATCTTCCTTGGCTTCTTCCAGTAGGATTAAGGTAAGTTCAGACCTTAAAATACTGTATATCTATGTTTTTATTCTAGGCGCATTTCAGTTCAATGGTGCCCTAAAAATTCCAATAGAGAGAATGTTACTGAAGCATTTACTTATTTACTTACTATTTTTAAGTTGATCAGATTCCTCAGTAAATTTTAATAAGTCATCCATGACTTCTTGTTTCATTGGGGAAGAAATATGATGCGACACAGATGGCCTCAACACTTATATCGCTATTGAAAAAATGAAAAACAAAGGGAATGCGTTGTTCACGATATGCAAAATGGTTTTGATATTCATAAAATAGAAAATGTCTTCAAGAAAATAACTATTTGAATAAATTCATCCATATCTTCAGTCAGTGCAATAGTTAAAAATATTAACTCAAACTAACAAACAAGGCTGGATGAGGAACCATAATTATCTCGCCAAGCTCACTTTTACATAACTGTAGCAACAAGTGGAATCTTGCGGTCACCATGTCTCCATAACAAACATTAGATGGTATCTACAAACGAAATGATTGAGACACATGCCAGGGAAAGCCTTTTCTGTCCTTACATCACAAGTGTAAAATAATCATACCACAGGATGGAGTTGCTCACTTGTTAAGAGGATGACGTGTGATGCTCTCTTCCAGCGACCATGTGAATCTTGTTGAGAGCGCATCACATCATGAACTCTTTGAAATAATACAGATTTAAAATAAAGATCTGGTGGAGTCTACCAGAAAATTGATTCTGATTCACCATTGGGTCTTTCAACAGGATATTGATCAAAATCAATAAAACCATTAGCAAAATCAACACAGAAAGGTTCACCAGAAACAAAGTCAACCATTGATGGTATCTCAGTTCCCAGTCCTAAATTCTATAGAAAACCTGTGCTGTGAGCTGAAGAGAAGAGAGAGCATAGGAGAGGACCTATGTCAGGGTCTGCAACCTCTACAATCTAAACAGCCATTTTTGCCCTCAGTCCAGCTAAATAAAACTCGTTTAGATGACTTTTCAAAAATACAACTTAGAATTTTTTTTTATCAATATGTTATTTTATTTCTATTTTAAGTAAAAAAAACAATGGATACATTTTCTTCTATGGGAAGTTTATATTTGTGGAAAATGATGTAAGAGAAAGGACATAGTTTCCAACTAATGACAAGAGAGCTGAATCTAAAAAAAAATAAAAATTATTCAATGAAAAAAACTGAAAATCTGCTGAAACCTGCAGTTTTTATTATATATCTTTAGTTAAAAAAATAGTTAGTTCTTTAGCAAATGATAAAAGCTATTGTACAAGGTCCAAAAAGCTACTTGAGGGCACTGGAGCCACAGGTTGTGAACCCCTGATCTAGAGAATTCGTGTTTAGAAAAATGGTCCAAGATCCATTATGATGTATAAAACCTCTGTCATAGGTATTCAAATTATCATTAGCAGGGGTACCAGTATGTGGGAAACATTATTTCACATAAAAATTTTAATTCTCAATGTGGGATGCCCCCCCCCACTGAAAAAAATTGCTCAAATTAAAGTTTGTTTTCCATATTTTTTTTCAGTGTGAGGTTACGTTACTCCGATCAAGGCACTTTATACATCTTTGCCATGGGTGCCAATAGTTTTGGAGTTTTGAGGTAATACAGGTGACAAATAATGACACATATTAGCCTATACCTTTCCTATGGCCTTTAAAAATTATTTCCTTTCAGTCAAGCTGATGATCAAGCTTACCTATGAAAACCAAGCATGACCGTTTTATAGTCTGAAATGCGTCATAAATTGAAGAAAATGTGACTCCATCGTCACAAATGCCCTACTTTAAAAACATTAAGGGATAAAAGTTGCACCATAATCTAACAACGCTGAAAAAAATACTTACTTTTTAGAAAGCCTAAATTGTTCTGGTTGTATGTCATCACAGACGTGTGCATCTACTTATTTTATTGCTGATGTCATAGTTAACGGTGGTAATGACTCAGCTAAATTATACTCAGAGGTGTTTCTGACAGCTTGCAGCTTTTGCAGAGATGAATCAGCTTGTGTGAGGAAATGGATTTCAGTGTGATTTTCAAAGTGTAATAAGGTGAAGATGTTTAGATTTATATGAAATCTGAAATATCTGGAACAGATTTTCCATTTTTCAATTTTTTTTTTTATGTCTGTACACAGAATACAACCCCAAAGGAGTCCAAGTTTGTGACCAGGGTTGGCTCACAGGCTAACACAGGTATGTTATCCAAGCTGGATAAAAGCTGCGATAAAAGGTTGAGGCAAAGAATATTGAAGTTTCAGTAAAGTTCCATGTTCTACCCTGACTGGGCTTAAAGATCTCCACATGTAACAGAAAAAAATAAGAAAGCATCACCAGTGTTATTCATGTTTTACAGTAATACTAGGAACTAATCAGAGTTTACAGTTGCCCAAGCTTTGTGTTCACAAATGTTATTTTTTAAAATACACCCAGTTCTGAAGAGATTAGATTGTAATTCTGCAGATTTTTTCCCCTACAAGAACAGTTCTATCATCCAGCTTAATAAAAGTAAATATTCATAGTCCAGAATGGCTAATTCTAAACCAAAATGCCTTTTACTGTTCTGGACTGGATAGAATTACTCTGGCTGCTCTGCACCATTCTTACTCCTTCCCATTTTGTCACAGTGCTATAAATGTCAGTGTTTTTTATTGTAATTTCATGTAATAGACCAGCACAAAGTAGCACATATTTGTGAAGTGGAAGAAAATTAAAAATAAAACTGATTATGGGGGGTATTTGACAGCTGTATATCTCTTATGTCTCTACCAGATTTGCACACTGACTGAAATTCTTGTACATTGTTTTATGTAAAATGGCTCAAACTCAGGCAGATTGGAAGGAGAGCATCTGTAAACAGCAGTTTTCAAGTCTCATCACAGATTGTCAGTTGGATTGAAGTCTGAACTTTGATCGCGCTACAACTGATTGGTTTAGATCACTGCATGATGCTACCACCACCATGTTTCACGGAGGGAATCATGTGTTTTGTTTAGCATTAAAGTCAGTCTTTTCTTACGAGAGGACCTTCTTCCACATGTTTGCTGTGTCCTCTAAATGGTTTGTGGTCAACTGCAAATTAATTTGTTATGGATAAGCATCTTTCTTACAATTTATCCATAAAAGCCAGCTTTTATTACTTGGTCAGCTTCTGAAAGCAATTCGTTGTGCTAGATTTTATTCATAAGTATCAGAGTAAATGGGGCTGGATATAAATGCACACCAACATTGTCAGATTTTCATTTGTTAAAAAAAAGAAAAAAAGTCACAATTATGCACTATTGTGTTGGTCTCTCACATACAAACCCAGCAAAATACAATGACAAAATGTGAATTGTTCTTTGTTTTCATCTGTTTGATTTCTTCTCTACATTCTTTTTAAAGAAAACAAAAACAAAAAAATCTTTTACCAGTTTGTAAGTCTTCTTCAGGTTCATTACTACCTTAGCAGTTCTGTTTTCACCCACAGGAGTTTACTGACACGTTTTACACCACTGTGGATATTTGGTCTTTTGATTTTATTTCGACAATAGCAAGGTTAACATCTTTCATAAAAGCTGCGTTTGACTTTTTGTAGAACATGTCTGAACAGAACCCCCCAGCACATCACATTTAGTGTTTATTAACTTACTAGATTTATTGCATCGTTTGACTATAATATTAAATTACTCTAAAAGATTCTGTTGAGTTTACACACACACACACACACACATACACACACACACACACACACACACACACACACACACACACACACACAAACAAAATCTGATCATTTTATAAAGGTACATAATAGTGGTATAAGGTGGGTGTTTAACTCTTGTAAGAAAGCAAGTAATGTGTTACTACCGACAATGTTGGCTTGTGTTGTTGAGATTTAAAGGTTTACTATCATAAAACTTTGTAAAATCTAAAACTCTCCATCTTGTTCATCCAGTGACCCAAAGCATTGTATCGAGTCATGCACTAAAGTAGCATAAGTCATTGAATGCACTTGGATTTATGTACACAATAATTATACACACTGAAGCCCAAAGTCATTCATATGCCCCCGCCCTGTTTAGAGTTAAGGTAATCTTTTATTTTTATTTTTTCAACTTGTTTCTTCTGACATCAACATTTTGGAGTAATCCAGCCAGAGTACCTAACTTGAATCTGTGCAGGGAGCTAAAAATTAGGGATCTGGAGCTCATCACCAAAAATAAATCAGCAAATTATGAGTGGAATGCACTGATTTCCATTCATTATGTCATAAATACATATATTTTTTTACATAGCATATTCTTAAAATAAAATGTATATAGAAATAGATAAGTTATTGCTTGCAAAAGCGAAATTGTTTGGAAGATGCCTGTCTCATTTCCTGTCAGAAACAAATGCCTTGGTTGAATGTAGATCATTTTAAATGTAAATCTGCCAAGGATATGAATATTTTTGGGCTTAACTGTGTGATCAAGCTGTCATTTAACAATTAGGATTTCATCACAGTAATTTTAAGGTTATATTTAGCTTCATAAAAATAATTTATGATAAGATGAAAACTGAAAACAAAAATGTTTCCATCTATCTTTAAAGTCAGTGTTGCATTAATAAAAATAATTGTATTTTTGTCAGTTATCATTCACAGGATTTACTTTTTTTATACAGTCTATAGGCTTTGGTTAGATTTTGTTTTTTATATCAGCAAGTGAAATACTTTTTTTATGTTGTCAAGTTTTTCAGCAAACTAGACACTTTATGGTGTATATAAAGGGCTTTATTTACAGATATGGTACTGTGTATATATGAGTGTATGCTGTGAAGGTTGTGACTTCATAGATGTAGGTCAGTAATGTCTTGTAAGATGCAGAGGTGATCATTTATGCAGAGTTGAACAAATATTTACTAATATTATCTTTGTTAAATTATTATTATTATCCTTATTTTTTATACTGTTGCATCACAAACAAAGTTTAATGTAATGGGCAGTTCATGTGCACTTACTCACAAATACAAATATGGCAACTGATGCTTTTGTTTTCTATTTTCCAGCCAATTTTGATGAGCCAAATTCACTTTTTGTTAAAAAGTTCAGTTTACAATTAAACCAGTGGAATAAATAACAAAATGAATCCAGTTCTATGTTGTGTGTTAATTTATGGATTAGGTTAATGAAATGTGACTACCAACTGATTGGTTTATGAACTGTTTTGTTGCACACACATCCCTTGCATATGTCAGAAACCAACAAGTTCGCAAGTAAATTCTCACTCATGCTTTGACGCACTCGTATTGACACTTACTGACTCACGCTCACACTCCTGTCTTCTCACACACACACACTCACACACATGTTCAGAGAAGAGTTCACTATAAACACAATCAGAAGCATTCTTTACCATCTTAGCATTATTTTTAAATCTATTTTTAATTGAAAAAATGGTAAAGTATGCAAATACAGATTAACTCAAATAGCCAGAATGAACATCATGATTTTGCAAAGCCAAAAAAAAGTTTTAATAACCTCAAATGACACTTTTTTCCACTCATCATGAGCAATGTTCAGCTTTATGTTAAAATCCTGAAGCATTTGGCTCCACCCTTCCTTTTTATCCCTTTTTTAAACCCCTAAAACTGCAATATTTCTTCTTACTGTTGTTGAAAAAGAATCCTAAAATATTCCACTTTCAAATTGTCTTTTTACTTTATTGCGCTAACAGTTAAAATCCTGGAACCAAAGGAAAACATTTTACACAGAGATAATTTGAACAAACATCTAATATATATATATATATATATATATATATATATATATATATATATATATATATATATATATGTGTGTGTGTGTGTGTGTGTGTGTTTGTGTGTGTGTGTGTGTGTGTGTGTGTGTGTGTGTGTGTGTGTATATATGTATGTTTAATTTTTGTTATGAATTACAAAACAGTTTTACAGTGACTTCAAAATGTGTTCAGTTTTTTTAATAGCAAAAGAAATTACTCAAAAGATACAGAGTTTCAACTCTTACATTATAAGACTTAATGATGAATTTTACCTAAAAGGCTGTTTGCTGTGATAAGGAAACAGTGTTATCTCAGTATATAAAGTCATTAAACTTTCCTCTTGCAACTCGCATTAAACTAATCTCTCCTTAACTCCTGCTCAGATTACACTTGTGACTAAACTGACTCTTGATCAGTTCTCAACAGCACTTATGAAGAATATAAACATCATAACTGTGATTCGCTGCAGCTATGATCCTGGAAAAAAAACCCAGACATTCAGAACTTTTTTTCAGTTTATGAGTTTTGCACGGCCAGCTGCACCTCAGCTTACAGGGTCCTACATGCATAAAGGATGTCTGAATTTGCAACCTTGAAATATTACTACCCGATTTCAGAAAATATAGAAGTCATACCAAATTCAATGATAATTGTGTTTATCGAATGTTTGTAGGCTGCAAGATTTTCTGTTTTATGGCCAGACTGATCCTGGTGCATGTGGAAAATATGTGCCTGGAAAATTTTGGCACTGAGTGTAGCCAACTTATATACCATGTAAATAAAATCTAATTAGTTTAATTGTTATAGTAGATAAAGATGTGAGGTCCAATGCAGGTGTATGTATTCCTATGTTACAAATTCTAAACATTTCTGAATGACAAATAGCTTTTTAAAAAGTGTGTTTTCAACTTATTGGACCTCACATAGAAATATTGGACTCATTATAAACTCTGAAATTTTCTTACCACCTCATATGAAATATTTGATTTTAAGTTGAGTGAGTTTTATACGGTTGATTTTTTTCTATCTATACCATTTTCTTTCGATGTGTCGTGCTTTTATGGTTATTTAATCCCTTCCACCAACAATTTTCTTTTGTCTTCTAATAATAAAGTGTACACTTTGAAGCTGATTTACAGCAAAGCATCAATATAATGCTACAATGTTCAACAGTTCTACACTATTCCTCATTTTTCATTGTTTTTCAGTTGATGTTAATCATTTCCAAGTGCCTGCTTACCATTCAGAAAGCTTATGAACAATGACAGGTAAACATGTTCTAATATCTAATCTAATCCATGACAAAAAGGTCACTACAAACAGTGAAGTAGATTATGTAATTTTTTTTTTTTTTTAATGTAGAAACCAAGTCAAAGTTTGGACACATTAAGCCTTTAACTATAACATAAAAGAGGATTTAGAGGTTTGAACAATAAAAGGATGTAAGGTGTTTTATAGCTAACCACAGATCCTTTCATTGTATTTGTAATTGTGCAGAGGTAAGTATGGAAATTCATATTTGTAAAATGGTTCCATTTGGGGGAAATTTTGCTTTCCTGACAAATTATTTACTTTGATTGCATACTTAAAAGCTAATCCCTAATTCTAACCTTTTGCAAAAGTCTGAATAGTTCTGAATAGTTACTACTTGTAAAGGTCCTACTTCCTGTTTTGAAGTTCCTAAACTTTGAAAGAGAAACAAGAAGATGTGGTTTACATGCACAAACACGTTTCTTCGTTTTTATTCGTCTTTCCTGGGTTTTATTTTGAGCATCTTGAACCAGAGAGTGGTGATTGTAGATGCTAAGTATTTGAGAATACATATAATAGATAATTAGAAATTTTGTTGTTCATAAAATATTGCGTTTAGTGCTGCTACAAACATGGGGCAGCTTTCAGGAGAAATTCTAGTCATTTTTTTTTTTTTTTTTTTTTTTTTTTTTTACTCGGTTCGGCTCATGAGAGGTTACTGAGGGTATTTTAAAACAAGCATTGTGCAGTAAAAAGCATTTTAAAAATACTGTACAAAGCTTTATATTAATTTTCTTCCCAACCAAAAACTTCACTTCCATCATAACTTTGTTTTGAGTTACACATTTAATGTTATCCATACTGTTTTCTTTTATTTTTTTTTATTGTTCTCTCTACCATCTTTTTTAGAGAGAGGTCCTCATACTGGAGCAGGAAAATGTTATTAAAGTGCAGCGAAATTTAAATTTGAAAGTGTTGTTGATGAGTCAGAAAATGTTACAATTTTTTTTTCTGATTATAATGTCGTGACAAACAAATAAAGAAAGAAAAGCTTGACCTTTAAATTCTGGCTTTTGAGTCTTTCACCCTAAAATACAGAACGATGATAAAAGCTTAATCCATTATGCCATCATCATATTTAGATTCAAATTTCTATAAAGCAGATTTGGGTTTAGAAGTTTGGAACCCCATATGTTTGATTCATGTGATCTTTTTCTTGTAGAAACATCATCATATAGAGCTGTTTCACAATACTAATAATAATACACTGGAGTAATTTAACTGATATACAGTGCCTTGTAAAATTTGTCACAGACCTGAAACTTGTTCATGTTCTGTCTTGCAACAACTACAAATTTCATAGTATTTTATTGGTCTATCACTTTATGTGATAGACCAAAACAAAGTAGAGCATAAATGTGGAGAGGAAGGTAATTGATACATTGTCTCTAAAATATTTCACCAATAAAAATTGGAAAAACATTGTGTGCACATGTATTCAGCTGCCCTGAGTCAATGCTCTGTAGAACTACCTTTCTCTGCACATCTTGGGGTATGTCTCTACCACATTTGCACATCTGGAAAGGGACATTTTTGCCACTTCTTCTTTGTAAAACAGCTCAAGTTCACTCAGATTGGATGGAGATAATCTCTGAAGAGCATTTTTCAAATATTACCCCAGATTCTCAATTGGATTTAGGTCTGGACTTTGACAGGGTCACTCTAAAACATATATATGCTTTGATCTGACTGTCAGCTCCAGTCTCAAGTCTAAAGCCCCCAACAGGTTTTCCTCCCTGATATTCTTTATTTAGTTCCATCCATCTTCCCATTAGCTCCAACCTGCTGAAGAGAAGTAGCCCCACAGCATGGTATTGCCACCACCATATTTTATCATGATGTGTTTCAGGAGATATGGACTGTACTTTCTTAGACAGAAGGAAGGTACCAAGAAAACAGAAACTAAATTACTAAACCAAGTTTTTATTATAGAACCAACAAAGAAATCGGTTAATTTTGACAATTGTCTTCTTTAGGTAGTTCAGTAATTTACCAACACAAAGTAGTCCAAAGAGCTAAGTAAAGCACTAATAACTCAGAAACACTTAGTTAACTTCAAAAATCATAGTCTCCTTTAGAAGTTAATAGGAAAATGGATTCTGTTCTGGTTTTGATCTGGACCACAAAGTTAGGACCCAGTCATGGTATTAACAAGTGTTCATGATTGTCAAAGCATCATACACCTCTATGGACTAAAGACAACTTTGTTTTATTGTTTTGGTTTAGGTTGTGGCATTCTGTATGGTAAAATTCATCTTAAAAAACTGTTTGAAGAGGTTGACATATATTCATACATTTCCACAACATTTAGACTAGAGGGACATTAAAGCAAAGCTGGATAACGACTGATGTAAATTTGCAGTTGAAATCGAAGCTAAAAGCAGCTGAGGAGGATTTTTTACGTCTTGTTAGGAGATGGATAATGCAGCAGGATTTTAAATAAAAGCGTGTTGTACAAGGATAGTTAAAAGGCTGGATGTTTCTGTAATGGGAGAAAATATCTGAATATATTATTGAGATATTTTCAGACCCAGAAGGTCCTAAACACACAGACACAGTTGTGTTATTTTAAGAGTTTTTTCAGTGGGTTATTTAAAACAGACAATTATCAACTTTGGATATGAAGTGCTCTGTTTTTTATGATAACATGTCTTCTTTAATCATCGCATCATAATCAAACTCAAAATGTCACTTATCTGTAAACATTTACAATTCTAAAGATGTCAAATAATTTCCTTTTTTTTGAAAGTCTAGAACTTTGAGGTGGATTTCTAGTTTCATCTTTAAGGGATATGTATGCAGTAAAAAACAATGAAAATAATAAAGGTAACAAGAAGATAAACAATACAATGTAAAAAGATGTATGTTTAATTGTATCATCCCCTCATCTCATTATCAACCTTCATCTTTAAAAAAAAAACATCTGAAAGATGTGACATCAACACCTAAAGCAGTATAGACTCCTACTTTTTATTTATCTCCCTTTATAATCACACATGCATGGGTTGTGCATATGTGTGTGTTTTTTGAATTAATATGAAAGTCAGCCATTTTGTTGTGACCCCTCTATAGGTTGTCATGTTAGCGCTGCTGTCAACAATTAATTACAGGAAAAAAAATGCTCCTTTGGGGGTAATTGTACAGTTGTTTAGCTTATTTTACAGGTTTCATCATTCTTGTTTTTACATGGATAAACCAGTTCTGATGGAGTTTTAAAAGCACTGCAGTCTGACAGAAAATGGCTGACTGTACAGCTGAAGACTCAGAGCTCCACAGAAGGAAAGCTCCACTCCTGGATCTCTGTTAGAAGGGATCTAAAAGAAAGCTGTCATCTTAGACAAGACATATAGTAAAAACTATACTTTTCTTTGATGAACTCACCACTGCTTTGCATTTGAAAAATAACAGGATTTTTTTTTTTCAGGGATCTTTACAGACAATATAATGAACTCAGTTTATGTAACATTATTTCAGATAAACTAAATAATAAACTCAGGCTCATTTTTAAAAAGTCCTTTAAAGGTACAGATGGATAACCTGTAAATATATTCTTAAAACACAGGGAATACCACTCATTCACACACACACACACACACACACACACACACACACACACACACACACACACACACACAGTCATTTTTTTCTTTTAAAAATGAACAGTGCTTTGCTCTATAGATGTTATATTATTAGACCTAAATATATCATATAAATTTAGAGTTTTATAAATATCTGAATTAGACCCAATGTGATGTGTTGTGAGAAAGTTGTGCTTGTTTAAGTATCAGCAAGAAAAAGAGTGAGAAAGAATAGAGAACCAAAATAAAGAGCTATAATAGTAATAACAAAACATGTTAATCTAGAATTGTATGACATATGGAAACCATCAAAGCTGCATATACAGAACAGGATATTTTGAAAGATCAGATTCAAACACACACACAGATAATATGAGTGTTACGCAGAAATATCACTATATTCATTTATTTTATCTGCAAATAAGCTGTAATAAAGTAGTTGAAAGGATCAGTATCTTTGTGCAAATCATACTTTTTAAAAATACTGCATTATGATTGTGTGTGAATGTTTTCACTTTATTTGAAAGTTGTGATTAAAGAAGAATGTTTGCATTTTTTAGTGTGTGTGCATTCATTTCTTGAGTGTGTGTTCTTTTGACTTATTTTTTTGTTCTTGTTTACCCATTAAATAACATGTGTGTGTGTGTGTGTGTGTGTGTTGATTTCACTGTAAACTCTGCAGGTCAGAGGAACCTCACAGTAATACACCCACTGCAAAAAACCCCTCCTGTCTTTGCTGACCTTACTGACAGAGAGCATTTTACAGTTTTATAGTCCCTCCAAGTATGTTTAAATATTTTCCATCTGATTTTTGAACTTTATAAGTTTTCTTAATATTTAGTGGAGACTGTCCAATTTTTGTCACCCAGTTGTGGTCTCAGATGTGGACACAAATAGCAAAACATATAGCAAAACTTGATTATACTTTATTTTCCAGCGTTTTCTTGAACCTATAATTGTGTGTGTGTGTGTGTGTCCTTTAAGGGGAAAACGTGATGACTTCTAGAGGATGGAAACGAGAAGCTTTCACACCAATAAAGCAGGAGGAGAACATAAAGAGAGGGATTAAAGGTCGTTGGGCCCGGCAGAGAGGGGGTGAAGGAGGCCAAGAAGTTCTTATAAGCTCAGCGCGCCCAACATCTTTGTTTCCATCCGCAGATGAAACTGAGACAGTCAACTTTGGGATACTTACGTCCTCTCTGCACTTGGAAGCAGTATGGAAAGGTAAACACCTGTGTCATCTGAGTGTGAAAGAGCTTAATTACTGTTTACATAGATACACAAGTAGAACATAAATGACTTTAGAAGACAAAGACTTTACAACATAAATGACTTTATCTTGCACCATCTTAATATTTGTTGGCAAAATAAAAAGAAAAAAGGGGAAGATGTAGAGTGAAAGCAAGTGGTGAGGTGAGTGAGGAAATCCTGTTCAAGGTTCAACAAATCATTTTAGCTGTTAATAAAGTCTTCAGCCAGCTTGAATGGAGCCACACATTTTTGTCCAACAACGGTAAAAAAACCACACTTGTTTGTATCAATTCAAAACCACCTTTCAGCCCCTGTCAAGATGTCTCGGTTTATAAAAAAAAGCATCTTATTTAAAAAGTTTGAAGAAGTTGCACAGTTTGGATAAGGTGCCAGTTCAGTGTGGCCTGAGATTGCTCGATGTGGTTGACTGTGGTGGATTTTAGAAGTGTGTTGTCACTAAAACACTGCTGGAGGAAGACTTTATGTAACTTTGAAATCCTTTTAAGTGAGATGCACTGGTTGAATTTTAACCCAGTTAGTTCTATTGCTTTCGACCATATTACCAGGGCACCTTTTTGGAGATTATTGGCAAGACTTTTTTAGATTGAGACCCCCAATATTTATGCTGGTGGTTTTTCCTTTAACTGCAACATCTGTGGAATAAATCCTTCCCATGATGTTATAATTGCTTTCTCACAAGGAGAATCAGTGATGCATCTTTCATACATGAATCAAAGCTCTTGATTCCTTTCACACAAACTTCTAAGTTATTAGGAAAGTAGTTTTTGACAGTAATATAAAAAAATCCTCCCTTAAAATGTTTAATGAAATTTGTAAAGTTTAGAATGTGTTAAAAAAAAGAGCTAAGATGGGAAAAAAATGAAAAAGGATGGAGTTTTTACAGATGTTTGAGGTGTTTTGAGATGAGGTCATAAACTGGTTGGATTCATGTCTTGTAAAATTATTTTGAGGGTAGCACTTATCAATGAACATATGTATCTTGTCATTTTTTACTAATACTCAGGCCAAAATATGCATTGTAATTTAATCTGATAAATTGGAGACATTTTAAGGCATTTCCTCAAACTTTGTCCAGTGATACAACCATGACTTCAGCATAAAATCAGTACAGCTGCTGAAAGGATTTTAGATGGGCTTTCTTGTTGATTTTTGCATTAGAAACATGAGAAAAATAAAGCCTGAGTCACTGTTACACACTATCACACTTAAATTAAATGTTCATTAGTAGACTTATTAGATGCTGAAAGTTCCTTCTTGTTCTCTTCTCAGACTCCTGATAGATCCAGGTAATGTTCTCTGATGAACAATGTCTTGCAAAAGTATTCATAGCCCTTAGTTTCTTTGCACATTGAGTTTCTTCATAACCACTTCAATTTCTTTTTTTGCGTAGCAGTCCTACATAAAGTAGAACATAATTGTGGCGTAGAAGGAAAAATAATTTTCTGAAAATATTGACATGCATTTGTATTCAGCCTCAATCCAAAGAGACTGATTGTTTTCTGAAGTCCACCTGTGTGTAATCTGATCTTAGTTTAAATACAGCTGTACTGTAAAGACCTCAGAAACTTGTTAGTGCAATGGTTTAAATAAATGCATATTCATGTGTTTAAATGGCTTAGTCAAAGTCTACAAATGAACCTTTAGTCCTAAATGCCAAATGCTATTAGTCGCAGAAGAAAAACAATGTACATCAACCTGAGCAGACCTTTTGTGAAACCATTGTGGAATTTGGTGGTGGCACCATCATACTGTGGGGATCCTTTACTTCAGCAGGGACAAAGAAATTGGTCAGATTTGATGGAAAGTTGGAATCCTGCGATGAAGACCTTGGCATAACAGGCTCACCTTCCAGCAGGACAATGATTTTAAACATACAGCCAGAGCTTCAGCACACTGATCAAAGCTTTTTCATGTAATAGAATGGTTTAATCAAAGTCTAGACCAAAATCCGACTGAATGTTTGTGGCAAGCCTTGAAAATTGCTGTTCACAGAGGGTTTCTGTCTAATCTGACTGAGCTTGAGCTGTTTTACAAGGAAGAATGGGGAGAAAATGGTTCATCTCTTATTGTGCAAAGCTGGGAGACATGCGCTAAAAGAATCACAGCTATAATTACAGGGAACAGTTTCAATAAGTATTGACTGACGGCTGACTACAAATGCATGCCACACTATTCAGATTTTTATTTGTCAAAAAAAAATGTATATATCAATTTATCCTTTTCCTTCAGCTTTACAGGTAGGTCTGTCACATAAAATCGAAATGAAATTTGGTTTGTGGTTGTAACTTAACAAAATGTCAAAAAAGTTAAATGTGCTGGTAATAGTTTTGCATCACACTTTATGCATGAGAAATGGGTTTCTGCTGACTGGGATGTAACATGCTGACCAAATGGATTCAGAGATTGCAATAGAGTGAGGAGATGATGCTACAGGGTCTTATTGACATCACGTAGGCTTCTGCGCACAACTGCATAATAAATAAATTATGTCAAAATAAATATATGATATTATAATGGAAATGTTAATTGAACACATAAGCTGCTGATGTAGAAATCTCTGAGAGTATAGAAGGATTTGTAATTTTGCATGACAATCTATCAGGTTTTGCATGTTTATTCTGAATAAAAAAAGGTCTCTGAGTGTTTCTCTGTGTGTGTGTGAGGTAGACATTTGTGTTGTGTTGTGTTCTGTATGTTAAGTATGAATGTCAGCACACAGGTGTAAGAATATCTGTTGACCAAACAGTGCTTATGTCATTCTGGAAAGAAATTCTTTGCATGAACTATAACGTGTAAGGCAAATGGTTCCTGTTTTTAAGGTTGGTTGTGTGTGTTGGTTTGTTGGCTCTGAAATTGTAGGTCATGGTACAGAAGTGCTGAACCATACAGGATAATAAATCTCATAAGAATGAGTGAAAAGTGTTTAATAACGTCTGAATATTTAAAGAATTGCATGGCAAAAATGAAAAATGATGGGAATAACATATAGACACACACTGGCAAGATATTTTCCCTTCTTTCTTGATTTGTAGAAAGCATTTATTGCCTACTTAAGTGTGAAAACACGTGAAAAATATTTTAAATATTTAAACACTCCAACAAAACTCAGAAATCACATGTAAAGACTCTCATACACACACTTAATATCTGAATGTGTGTGTGAGTGTTCTTCGTTCCAAAATCAGGAGCTAAAAATAAAAAAAAGAACTTATTCTGCAATTCATTCGTGTATAAATAAAATAAGTTAATCAGTAAGAATTGAAACAGTTTTCTCATTGCAGAATGAGGAACACCGGCTGAACATAAAAACCACATGGAGCTAAATTTAACATATAAAACCCAGATACACATGATTTGTAAATGTGACAGTTCTTTAACCTGTTTCCTTGTTAATATTAGAGAGAAAACTATTTTTAAGATGGAAATATTTCAGCTGCAGGTTTAAAACAAACAATTTACTTGAATTAATCCCAGTGAAGGTTTCTGTTCTGTTCCATCTGTTTTCAACAAATCAGGTGATTTGTTCTTTTTTTTTTTAAGTGCAAAGACCATTACAGTTTGCATTTTCAGATATATTTAATCCTGTAGGTATAACAGAGATTATAAAAAGTAAAAGAAATACCCCAGGTAGAGTCATGCTGTGTGAGTGTGTGTGTGTGTGTGTGTGTGTGTGTGTGTGTGTGTGTGTGTATGGAAGTACATTTTGTTACAACGTGGACACTCAGGTATCAATAGTTTTGTGTCACACATAAAGTTGAATGAATTAATGTAACGTACATGCAAACGATCCATGATTTTAGCTTTTTTTAAAACCATGTTAACAAGTGCAGAGCTTAAGACAGTCTGAGTGCCTGCATATTAAAAGTGTTACAAAACACACATTCATGCTGAACCCAAAACTTGCTAAACTGTTCAAGTTCACATCAGATATTTGCTGTAGTGTGAGTGTAGTGTGAGGTGCTGATTTTCCAGTTTTGTTTTGTTTTTTGGGTTTGTTTGTTTGTTTCTTTTTTTGTTTTTTGTTTTTTGCTCATTTTAGTTGTGTGTGTCCAGGACTTTAGATCGATAGTTTGTGGAAATACAAATAGCAACACATAACTAACAGAATGAGAGGATGGACTAAACCTGAGCAGGTTATGAGGGATCTCGGAGGCTTAAAATGTGACTTGTTGTAAAGAAGGGAAACATTTTTGGTGCTTAGGAGGGTTGAAAAGAAGGTCGGCATCCTCTTGTTCTCCAGGACTTTGTGACGATAGATTTACAGTGAGATTCATACTGGTTATTTTGAGAGAATCATTTTGTTAGGCATTAATGGCAAGTGAGAGGAGTAAGAGTGGTGCAAACCTCCTTGACATCCTCAGAATTGTTATTTCATTGCGCCACGTCTGTATTAGTTCATGTCTGGTTTTATGAATGTTGTTGATTTTTTTTTTTTTTTTTTTTTTTTTTTTTTTTACAAACCTGGAAATAAAAGAGTTTAAGCAGCCATTGAGCCTCAGTGAAGCATCCCTGATTTCTGAGAGAAAATGGCTAACTGTAGTCCTGAAGGCAGAGCAGCTCTCCTGTTCGTACAAAAAGCTTGAGCTCAATTGCATGTTGCAGCACATTCAGAATTAGGCTGATAACAGTAAGAAAAAGGGGTTTGGTTTTAAACA
Source organism: Anableps anableps (assembly GCA_014839685.1). Lineage (NCBI taxonomy): Eukaryota > Metazoa > Chordata > Actinopteri > Cyprinodontiformes > Anablepidae > Anableps > Anableps anableps. The sequence goes on from CM026073.1 coordinate 7,517,751, forward strand.
AGCAATAATTTGTGCTTGATTTGATTTTAGTGTTTTATGTTTGTTTCCAATCAAACATTTATAGGTTAGTATCCTTGATGTTTTCCAAAATTCCATGTATTTTCTTGAATTTTATGTGTATTTGTTCTTTTTTTGTCATTAGAGTATCAGGAGACAGGAAGTGGAAACTAATTCGACAGATGAAACAAGAAGTAGAAGATCAAGACGAGGAGAGATGTCTACTGGGTGGAGGTAGCAGGATGGGTGAGTTAAGATATGAGCCAGTTCCTTACTGCTACGAGCACCACCCGAAACCAGGAAAATCAAGTTTGAGCAGAGCCCGCCTGCGCCCACTGACGTCTAATCTCAAAAAGGGAAGGTAATTGGGTGTGTCTCAAGGACTGAATGTAAAAAGCAACACAAAAGCATACCATGAAACAATACAATATCCACATTTTTTCCCAATGTAGAATTAAAAAATATTGATTTTAATTCAGAAATACAGTGTAGATAAAACCCAAAACCTTATAGAGTTAAAATAATAATAGCAATGGAGGGATATCAATGAAAGGCGCATGTACTGGAATCAAGGTGGGACAAGGAAAATATTAAGAGAACAGTGAACTCTGAATCTTTACGATGAACTGTTTGTGTCACTGAGGCTGAGGTTAAAGGACAAAAACACTACAGGTGGGTTTAGTGCAGCGGTGTCCAAAATCAGACCTCAAGTGCTAGTGTCCAGCATGTTTTAGGTGTTGTCCTGAGTTAACGCACCTGAACCTAATGAGTGCTTACTTAGCAGGACTCTGCAGAACTTGATGGCATACAGATTAGGTAAATCAGTCCTTTGCATCAGATGTGTTGAAACAGGGACATATCTAACACATGCAAGACACCTGTCCTCGAGAACCAGAGTTTGACTCCCCTGTTTTAGTGTGACACAAAGGATGGTGCCCACTGTTAAGTATAGTGGAAAACGTGTGGTGCTGTGAGCCTGCTTCTCTTTCAATAGCCCTTATCAAGATGGCATCCTAGACTCTTTGAAATACCTACAAATTTTAATGCAAATCATACAAGGGAAACCACAATGAGTCACCAGTGAGTCTTTCGATACAATTAATCAGATACATTTTTGGCATTTTGAGTACAGTTACCATAAAGAATAAAACATAAGTGCAGATGACTGTTTTAAGTAAATACTTTGAACATCTCAGCATTTTTAAAATGTAAATGATTTGATTGCAATTTGAAAGCAGCAAAATTGAAAAATGTTTTTGAATCTGAAAACTGAGTGAATGGAAGCATAGTTTTCATTTTAGTCATGTAAATAAATAACTAGATACCAGCTTACCTCCTTCCTAATAGAGAAGTTTAGTTTTATGTCGATATATCAGTCGTGCAGAGGAGTCCAGGCTGCATCTTGAGATAGTTAAGATATTTTCAAACCATATCATCAGGGGAGTTAAAGGGAATCGGGGGAGATTCTTTAGAATTTGGGAAAGGTTTAGTGGTCAAGCTGTCAGTTTTTCATCTACGCTTATTAACCAATATAGGTGCACCTAGAAAAAAAATCTGCTTTTTATCTCAGAATTCCTGCATTATTAAAATTATTTGGAAGGTGTATTTTGCAAAGTGGAACATTGTCTGTTTGACTAAGCACAGTAATCATTCTGAGACGCGTTTCTGTGAGGTTAATTCAATCTCAACGGTATAGATGAGGTGGGAACAAGAGCAGAAACCTGTCAGAATGATGCAACTGCAGTTTATGAACCATATTTAAGACTCTCTAAAAACCCCTCTGACCTTCATGAATGCCTCTTTATTTTTGTTCTGTTATGCTTTACATTTACCTATTGGTTACATTATTTTCTTATTTAAAAATGTAATTAAATCAAAAAATATATAGCATGGTCAAGCTCTTATCTTCGACAAGGCATTGCAAGATTACTGATTTAACTGTAAATTTCACAGAGCATGCCTCCCCTCCCCAAAAACCTACATGGATCAATAAATATTCTAATTGCTTTTCTGTTTAGGCCAGATGAGTTTACAGACTTGTGTATGATGTTTACATAAGGTCAGGGGGCTCCATATTAGTTAGTTTACAGTTTAATAGTGCTGCTTTAGTAGGAATTTACAGACATGAAGGATTATTACATGGGAAAATGTTTAGAAGGGTGTCCAAAGTAAGCCACAGCATGTGTGTGAGAGTGAGTGTGTGTGTGTGTGTGGGTGTGTGTGTGTGTGTGTGTGTGTGTGTGTGTGTGTGTGTGTGTGTGTGTGTGTGTGTGTGTGTGTGAGTGAGTGAGAGAGAGAGAGAGAGTGTTGTACATCTGGAGATCAGCACAGAAGCATTTTGGGAGTGTTTACTCCTCAGAGTGTGTTTTTGTTGCAAAAAGCAGATGTGTTTAACCTGACATCTTTTTCTGATTCTTCCAGGATGAAGCACAGGAAGAACATGGCCTCCGTCTCATCATGCTGAGCAGCTACACACTCAGCTCGCACTCCTCAGGCTGGACTAAACGCACACAGAACAGGTGTGTATCCGGTGGTTTTGACTGCCTGGTCAAACAAAAGCAAGAAACAGAAATTTATGTCTTATTGTATGAATTTTAAACAATTTATAGTGAAAGAAAAGAAGACATACTTTCCAAGATAACTTGTCTGAAATCACATTTTATAGGCTTGCTGATTTAATTCAAAGACAAGTAATATTGGTAATATTTTAATTTCTTGTACATAAATAAATGCGGTTAAATGTCTCTCCTCCTGTGTACTTTTAAATAGGAACAAATCAAGATTTATGTATTTAAATTGTTAAATCCTTAGAATTAAAAGCGCACAAATTCCAATAAAACTGGAGCTGTCAGAAACAACTAGAAGCTTCCATACCTGTTCCTTATTTCTGAAATGTATTAAACGATTAGTGGTGAAGATTAATGTATAGATGTTTCTTTTTACTTCTTTTACAAAATAAATAAATAAACAAATAAAATAAGACTGAGCCCTGCTCGGCTGTGTGTGTCCGCAGATGAAACAGCTGAGATATCAGTTCTCTGTCGGATAAAACGTGACTGAAGGCATGTAAATCAGAACATGTGATGACTGAGTCTCTGTAAGTTGACTCTGCTTTTCCTGAGAGGATGCGCTCAGTTTGTTTCGTTTGTCAGCCTGTTAGTGAGCCGACTAAAGGCAGTTTTGCAGGTTTCAGCAAGGAAAGTTAAGGCTCCAGATTGTTCCCTAAAGAACCAACCGTGTGCTGTGTGTACATGTTGAGTTTTTCGTCTTTAATTTGAATTTATCGAGGTGTGGCGCATATTGAAGGTAAACTTGTGAGGAGGTTGTGTTTGCTGTGTGGACTGGGGGCTCCCGTGCGTAAATGACGCAGCGGGAGCGTCCGCTGTGTGTCCGGTTCTCGGGGAGTTTTGGAAACTCCTGCTCATGTCAGAAAAAAACTTCTCATTCCCTTTTAACGAAGCTCTGCTCATGTGAAACCTCTTGGACCGAAACTATAGAACATCTGGATTTATTTTAATTTATGGCTGGATAAATGTGAAAGAAAAAAATGGCAACCAGTGAGTGTTTCTGCCGATTTTTCCAAGACAAGTTCAGCTTTTAGTATCTGTCGGTTATTGTGCGTTTGACTGTGGAATAACAGGGTAAAGTGCAAAAGAAATAGCGCACGACAAAAACACCGTCTGCGCTGACTGAAAAATCAGAGGGTTAAAGAGGAGCGCTTAGTTCCGTTGTCCTTCTTCCTGCTGCTCTGAAATGCGCGTTTCAGCACCACGGAGCAGGACAGCAACACAAAGGGAGAGAGTTATTTAAAAGGAAAATCTAAAATCTTAATCTCTATATTAATCCTTGCAAATTCTGTGTAGAAGCTTAAATACTCCTTCTAAAAATGGCTTATTTAATTGTGGCAAGTTTTGAAGAAAAAATCGGCTGAAAACGTTTTATCTGGGTGTAAAAAAAAAAAAAAGCATACAGTAATGAGTGTTTATGTGGGAAATTGTTACAGTTAAATGTAAACTATATAATACACAATTAATACAGGACATATGAGATGCTGAAGTGAATGTGAAAGGATCCACGTACCGCGGTGGGTTGGAGAGCTTTTGGGTGTGCGCTGTCAGCCCGGAAAGGACGAGTGTGTGTGTGTGTGTGTGTGTGTGTGTGTGTGTGTGTGTGTGTAAGAGATAGAGAGAAAGTAGGGTCAGCACAGATGCTGTGGTAAAGAGAGGGGGCAGAAACTTAACAAAGCTTTCAATTTAAAGAAGATGGTGGGGGTTGTGGTGAGTGTCTGTGTGTGTTCTTGCTGCAATCGATACCACAGGATGAGTGTGTTTTATGTGAATGAAGGACAATAAAAACGTTGCTTTATGAAGCTTTTAAGTTGTCATTTTGTTTATGATTATAAAATCCTCTTAATAGTGTTTTTATAGTTTATAATTAAAAGCAGGGTGAACAATGCATCCTCTTGTATGTGAAGATGCAGCATTAGTTTCTGTGTGTTTGCAGCTGTCAAACATCCCTGGTAAAGAGATGTAAAAAAGTTTTAAGATTGCTTCATCTTTTATTGCACTAGTATATTCTGACCCTGAAAATAAAGTACAGTAATGAAACAAATCAACCTGTAATCTATGTAAATTTATTTAGTGGGGGAAAAGAACCCATGTTAAGAGAGAATTGTTATCCTCATCCAGAATCCCAAAACTCGCTTCTCTTGAGCTTGCCCAACTGGTTTTCTATAGTCTCTAGGTCTGGGGACTGAAATTGCAGTGGAAACAAGTTAATTTTGTGTCTGGTTAACCACTTTGGTGTTGATTTGATCCTATGTTTTGGATCATGTCCCTGCTTAAAAAACCCAGTTATTTAAAATGCCTCAGTATTTATGAGGTATGATGTACTTTTATGCACTCATCTATTATTTTCCCCCCAAACCCACCTGGAGTATTTGTTCATGAAAATGTCAATGTTATTTTTATCCGACCAAAGCACATAGTTCCAGTTAAGGTGAAGAGCACAGCAAACTCCATGTTTTTGTTTGTGATAGTAGGACAGAAAAGGCTAACCACCGGTTAGCATGTTGATGCTGTCTACTGGTTGTTATAAGAGACTTGATGGGTGCAAGTTGCCACTCTTTGCTGTAGTTCTCTAATAATAACAATGACCTTACCATCCTCCTCACTGTTTCTGCTGCTGGTCCAGTTTGTCACAGTTGCAGTTGTTTTAGACATTTTAATTTTGCCTCTGAGTATACATATTGTCAAGTTTAACTGAATATGTCATATCTAATTTCTGATTTATGACATTAACACAAATTTTGTTACAGGTAAAAAGAATGTTTTATTGTCTTTCCCATTTTGAGGAGCTAGTAAGAGAAACTGGACTGTCACATTTACATCACAGGGTATCAGGAAGTCATGGAACATTATATGGATCAGTAGTTATATTTATATTAAAGGTATGTAGTGGAGCAGTATTTATCCCACCAGTGATTTTGTCGAAAACTAATATTTCTTAACATAGGATTTTTGCACACTACATAAATCTTTTCAAAATAAAGGTTGATTTTTCTAAAAAAAAAAAAAATAATAATAAAAAAAAATAAAATAAAAAAAAATTCTAAACATGGTTAATTCATTTTGACTCTCTTTACGCATCTTTATGGGGTGCCAATAAATATGTATGCATCTGTGCATAGATTTGGAAAGAGAATTATGAAAAACTAAATATGTTTGTCTCTTTACAGCTGTGTGGATCATGACACTGATGTGAAGGTGGACTCCCCTCAAGTCTACTAGGAGTGTGTGTATGAGTGAATATTACATGTAAAATTAAAGATTCTGATTGGATGTATTTAAATACAGTTTGATGCTATTTTTCTCTTTTGCCAAACACATTTTTTGTTTCTTGGTTGCACTATATAATAATCACGCTATATATTTGTGCATATGCTGTGTCACATGTTAAATTTGTAGGTTTTTCTTCTTGTGAAATAACCTTTGTCAGGTTACAACTCTGTGCCAAGAATTATTTATATTAAAGATGACATATGTGTAAATATGCATTTTTGTTGCAATGACAGAGAGACATTTTGTTCCTTTTGCATTTAACTGAATGTGTTATGAAACTGTCACACAACTTGCAGCTCCTTCCTCTCGGATCCCCGAGCTTTGTGTCAAATTTTGCGAACAGCAGCACGATGAATTTTAGGATGCAGACCCATTTTCATACTCTCGTCCCTGTGCAGAGTACATGTCAGGCTTTGCTCGGAGCCCCAGAGCCTTGGTCTGCCTGCATTTCGTGTTTGGTTTGCACCGTGTGGATGGATGTTTGGGGAGAAAGACTGGGGGAGCATGGCGGCTTTGCAGACAGATCGGGTGTGTTGTGGAGGGTAATGAGAGAGAAAAAAAACCCAGTTGCAAACAGCCTTATAGTCCTGCACGTTCTTCTGCAGAAAAATGCTGACAGCTGTTCGTGAAACATGCATTCTCTGTAAACAAGTGTGTGGAAATTTTAAAAACACTGTGAAATAAAAGCGATGGAAATTTACAAGCATGCCTGAATGTTTATGTAACACATGCACACACACACACACACACACACACACACACACACACACACACACACACACACATCACATCTCAATGTTTTGGATGGGGGGAAAAACTAACTACTAGTGGGTAATCTCGCGAGAGCTAAGGCGGATTATTTTTAGCTGGGAAATGTAGTTTTCAATCTGCTGTGAATCACATAGCGGTAACCTACAGGACTGGCAGGATCTGAGTGGTGCAACATGAATCCGAATCTAGATGCCAGGATGCTTACATGCACCTGTTTCACATTTTTTGGTGATTATCAGCAGTGCGATGCAGACAGAATACCTAAAATAGTGGAGTGAGTCATGCTTAGCTGACCTCACAGACTGGCGTCACTTCAGCCAATGGAGAGCCTTTAAACCATCACCATCGGGCGGGAGGATGCGCACATTCCTCACCAATGAGGGCACAATTTCATTCATAAAGTGGTATGGGCAGTTTTTTTTATGAAAGCGTGGGTTCGGAGGGTTTCATAATTCTCACTGAAACTGTCTAACCTGTTCCGTCGAGACCCAATCACAAGCTCCGGATGGGAGCTGCCGTAATGTTTCTCCAATCACTGCGCGCTCCGGGTCTGACTTAGTCCCGCCTCTTCTTCATACAGAAAACCTAATGAATGGGGGAAGCTCCAGAAATGATTGACGTGGAAACTGACCAATGAGAGGAGGCGGATCGGCAGAGGGACGCCTGCTGCAGTCAGTCAGGAGTGGAGGTGGGCGTGGCACTTCAAATCAGGCTAGACAAGTGTTGGGGGGGTGGGAGTGTGTGTGTGATGCTACAACCTCCTTATAAAGGGACTCTCTCTCACGTTGTGGCTTGGAAATTAGAGCACATTGCCTAAAATTGAAGTCTCCAGTATTACACACACACACACACACACTCACTCTCTCTCTCTCTCACACACACACTCACGCCGAGTCACCGTGAAGCTGCTGCCATGAACCGAAAGAGCGTGGATGAGATGATCAGCGGGGCCGAGACGCCTCTCTTCTGGGTCGGTGCGTTCACCGTGGCCTCCCTGACGCTGTGGCTGCTCTACAGGCTGCTCACTGGCTTTAGGATATGGATCCTGGGGAACGGGCAGCTTCTCACCCCAAGGCTGGGAAAATGGGCAGGTGAGTCGACTTTCAGCAATTATTCCCCCCCCCCCTCCACGCCACCTGCAGTTACATGGCGGTCACAAACCCTTGAGTGGAAGGTACTGAGGAGCTCAAACTTCACTTTGCACTCTGTAAAGCTGCATCTTGATGGGGGGGTTGTGTTTGTGTGACTTACTTCAAGGATAGGTTTGTGTTGCATAACAGGCGCAGGTAGGCAGTTAATTGACTGACAAGATTTTGGTCTTTATTTGCTCGACTTCTTTTTATTTTTTTAACCATCTGGCTTCAAGTGGCTCCCAATTAGCGTTTTAAATCCACAGATGGAACCGTGTGAAGGGGGAAAGTGGGCATTGGTGAGGGGGTGCCCCACATTGGTGAGCCAGGAGCCAAAATTGCGCAGGCTATGCGCACTTTTCAGAGAGCTGTATTAATGTGTGGTGAGCTCTCAGCCTATAATAATAAAAATGACACTCTCTCAGAATGAGAGACAAATCCAGGAACCCTATAAGAAAAACGTGACCCACATTTGGATAGTTTCCGACGCTTTTGATTGACATGTGTCACATTAAAGTTGTCAGTCCACCATTTTGACACGTGCTTCCTCGATCTCTCTTTCTCTTTTTTTTTTTTTTTTTTTTTTTTTTTGAGGGGGGGTGTCGTTTTACTTTTCATGTTGTTTGGATGTCACTAATTAAGATTAGGACTACGTCTTGATTCATTCAGTGTAGTTTTTGTTATATTTGGAGAACAGGAGTGTCGCCCTTCTTTGGGTTTGACCCACTTCTCCAGTCTTCTCTTTGGCGAAGACTGCTGCGCAATTCTGGGATTCGCTCTCTCTCCTTTGCGTCGGGATAGGTTGCTATTCGGTTGGTTTCATCCAAAGAAAAGCAGGCTGGTGATCTTGAATGACTACTCTCCATTCTGAACGCCACAAACAGTTTATATAAAAACCGTGACGCAATTAAGCCCCGGATCCATCTTTTTATTATTATTTCTATGTAATTTTAATTGGTTCCATACGAGAGGAGATAAATTATTGGCCCTTTAGGAATGATTAATGCACTTTTTTTTTCTCCCACCCCCCTGGTGGCTCTGACGGAGTATGCGGAGGAATGCCGCTGCACTGATGAATCATGCTTGTTCATCGTCATCTATTGGTCCTATAGATTCTGATCACCATTTCCTCTCCTCCACCCCCAAGAAGGCAGCCATAGCTATAAATTTATACATAGAACTAACTTCTTACAAAAAGGTGTCTGTCCTGTATGCTGCGTAACAAGACGTGACTCATTATGCGTATTAATTGTGATCCTCCTGCAGAGCCCACCCTCTATTTTTTTTCTTTTCTTTTTATTTTCTTTTTTTCTGCAAATCAAGCATGACTCGGGGCTGGCCTTTAGTCGTAACGGAGGTTTACCTTCATCCTAACTTTTCCACACATGTTTTTTTGCGTAACATGTGAACTTGCATGCCACTCCCTGAACCCAATGGCTGCCACCAGTCTGACGAGTCTGACGTTCGTCCCCGATCGCAACGGCTAAGGATGGCACTGGGTGAGCGGGTGTGTGTTTGTGTGTGAGTGAGCTGCGCGCCATGGATGAGCTGTTCTCCTCAGCAGGTTGGACCTGATGCGCCTGTGTAGCCAGTCCAGGCGGCGGCGGGGTTTTTTTTTTTTTTTTTTTTTTTTTTTTTTTTTTTTTTCTAAACACATTCACCAACTGGGGTGACTCTACAGCTTTAAGTTTCAAACTGAGTCACATTTGTTGCTCAGTTTTTGTGTGTGTGATTTTCCCTTAATTTAAAGCTTGAGACAAAAGCCTTGAGTCCTGCCGAGCTTCAGATTGCCTCTAGATCAGGGGTGTCCAAAGAGTGGCCCGGGGGGGCATTTGTGGCCCTTGGACTGAGTTTGTGTGTCCCACAACTGCAATTCAAGAATATTACAAATGCACGTTGATGCAGGTGGAGACGTTTTATTTGCTAATCAGGGTAAAATTATTACCATCATAATTTTATTAAGATGGGAAATGTTTTGTACAACACAAAGTATCTGGGTTTTTTTTTTTTTAAGAACTGTTTATAAGTAGAACTACATCTATCCAGAGATGTTAATGTTCCAATACAGCTTTTATTTAATTTATTAAACTCTGCTTAATATAGCAAGGGTTTTGAATGAAAATGTCCCAAAACCTGTTCTTATAACTGAGAATAAATTTGTTCAACTGAGCCCAAAACAAATTGAAAACTTTCTTTTAATGCAGCAAAAGTGTTTTTTGAAGTTTTGGCTCTATGATTAATAATCCTTTTCCTACAAAAAAAAACAAGTTTTCTCTTTATTTTCTTGGCCTGCTAGTACTCCTGACTCGCTAATTTTCACCCACGAGACAAAAAGTTTGGACACCCCTGCTCTAAATGCTCATAATTTGGGGGTCTACTTCAAGTAAATTCCTCACTGATCTGGTTACAAAATGGAATGTTTTCGCAACTCCAACATAGGAGGCAGTGTTTATTAAACTGTTTAACTTATCTTGGAGCACACAGAAAGAAAAAGATCCTGGTGAGTTTTAGCAAAAAATATGTAATTGAAGTGTTTTGTAGCCAGAGCTGACCCAACACAATATGAAGCCAGAGTTAGAGTTAGGGGCCCAACTTTCAGTTTGGCTCACTAACAATCAGAGCACAACTGACCTTGGGTTTTATACTGTCCATTTATACTCTTTTCATTGATATTAGCCAATTTATTTAGTGACTGAATTTGTTTTCAGACACATATGTCAAACTTGAGGCCCATGGGCCAAATTCAACCTGCCGTAACTATTTCTGTGGGCCTCTACATAAATTGAACTTCAAGATAACAGTTGTGCTCAAATATTATTTTATCAGTCAAATCAAACCCGTTTTTATGTAGTGCCAAATTATATCAATGTGAAAAGATGCAAAATATCATTTGTTGAGAAGTACTCATTGAATGCAGAGGCATTTGAATTTTAACAGTTTAATGAGTAGTTTTATTAATGCATTCTGCCACAACCTGTCCTTTTGAGGACATTCATGATCTTGATGTAGCCCAAATTGAAAATGAGTTTGATACCCCTGCTTTAAGATGCGACTCTGTTAACAACCTTCAAGGTGAGAAGTTTCTTTTTAGTGGGAGTGCCCAAAGAAAAATCTAGATTTGGTGAGTCTTCACGCCTGCAAGAACTTGAACTGGCAGAGAAGCTTGATTCGAGCTGTAGCTCTCCCTTTTAATTCCTTGTTTCTGCAGCAGATGAGAAATTGGTGTATTGTCTCCTGCAGCAACTCAAATCTTCTTGTACTCCAACAATATTTGTTGCTGAAGTTGTTAATTTCATAAAATCAAGTATCGATTGCAAATTCTTTCATTTCAACAAGAAAAAAAATGTTGCTTGTTTTGATTTCACTTCTAGAAAAATCTTACTGACTTTGCTGATTACATGGTCGTTATGGTAACTGGCACTTTCTGGTTGGACAGGTTTTAGTTCAACCAGGAATGTTTTCTGAAAAGTAAGAATTCTGAACTGAGATGTTTGTGTTTTTTAAGAAATGGAGTGGTTAAATAACACCGTCACATGTCTGTGTTTGGATGAAAGTCTACAGCTCTCACAGGCAGAGCAGGGATTCCTCAGGAGTTCCTGTGCCATAAGTACTTTTTAGATGGCTGGCACTCCTAGTGGCAGAATAGGAGCATTGCAGCATGAATGAAAACGGTGTCCCCAGCCGCTCTGTTGCACTGTCTCTGCATTTTCTTATATTTGCAATCAAAGTATTCCCTTTTACTGAAGCTAGTTCAAAGGGTTGATTGTTTGGTTGACTGACTGATAACTCAATCCACCAGCTTTAATAAAAATCAGTTATGCAGCTTTCTAGTCAAATGTGCAGCACTCTTTGGGTTTTCCTCCCTCCCCTCCCTCCTTCAGTGTCAGACTCCAGCTTGCCATATTATGTAAGCGAGCGCCAGTGTCTGCTCTGTTGCATGCTTGTAAAACTTCATTACAGGGAAATAAATTTAGACCGACGGGAGCTTTTCGTGAAGAGGGGGTGCCTCTGTTTCCATCCCTACTTCCTTTTGACATTAGTTTTATTCAGAAAATGAAAATGGCTTGCTTATGTAAGGAGGATGCAGCCATTCATCAGCACAACGCATGAGTAACAAAGGCAAGGGTCAGCTCTATGTTTTACTAGTAACACGCAAGTTTAGAAACACAAGATCTAAGTAAATGAACATTTTAGTAACTGAAGGCAATTTTTAAAAATTTATTTTCTTATGAATTGGGCTTTCGCTAAAATGTGCACAGGTGAATGAAATCCATCCTCGTGTGTGTCTCAATGGATGCAGGGTCTCTCCTTTATCTTTGTGAATGTGCTTCCCTCTAGTGCTCTGTATGTGTGGGCAGAGGGAAAGTGCATTGCTGTTCATGTGATGAACACGCTCTGTCACACATGTTGGGAGGAAGGGATGCTGTAGAGAAAACATGAAGATCGTTTCGAGCCGTCCTCTGACCTTTTGCACATATTCTTGCTGGTAAAGTGAACTGTGTGTGCACCACCCTTCCTTTTTTTTTTTTTTTTTCCCATCATAATCTTTGCCCATCTGAAATATTTGTTCGCCTGTTAACCCCCTCTCACAGCAGGTAATAACGAAACTAGCTTTTTAGCTAGTATAGGCAAGTTGAATTTCTTCATAGTTCTGGTGTTTCATTGTTTTTTTTTTTTTTTTTTTTGTGCATCTTTTTAAAAGGATTCTTACTTTTCCACTTAATTTTCTATAAATGGTTGCTTTCACATTAAAAAAAAGCCATGATTCAATAAAGTTTAAAATGATTCTTTACGTTTATGTTTTAATTTCCTTAAGTGATTGTTTAAGTTTCGCTTTAAAATGGTAAAACCATAGTTTGATGTAGCAGCTTCATTGGTTTAGAGCACAAATTTAACCTATAGTCTGAAGGAACACATCTCGACAACGAATTGAATGAGAAATGTTTGGAGGGTTTGGATAGAAAGAAATGTAAAACAAATTGTTCCTGTTATTTTCAGCTTTTAAAAAAATTTGGTGACTTGGCACTAAAAAGTAGCTGAAATTCTGCAGAAAATAAATTAAAAAGAGTCCCTAATTGTCCTGTTGCATTACTGTTTCGTATCATTGCTCTATTATTTTGCCCCTCAAAAGATAAGTGCATCAGTGCAACCCACTCAGTCATGCAGTTTAAGTGCACCATCCTAAATTGCCTGCATGTTTTGACGCCATCTGCGTGTTTTGATGCTATCTGCATGTCTAAAGAAAATGTGGTAGGTTTAGTTTCAGATATTGTCTACCAAAAGACGTCAGTTTTTGGAGGAATGTTCTGTATGAAGTTATGCTCTTATCACATTACATCACATAGGCTGTGTACAAATATTTGCAAGAAATCGCTAGATAAATGTGAATGGTGTCATTGGGTTCAAACAGGTATGTCTTTTAATTATGACTTAGGGGTGCATTGGTTTTAGACACTGGCTTTAAACGTTTGGCTGCAGGATGAAGAGGCTGAAAAAATACGAAGGATGGCTTTTGATTCTTTTCTTTTTTTTTTTCATACAAATTGGGAGTCTAGTTTCAGCTGAAACCTCTCTCTCATAAAGTAGTCAAAGTGAACTTTTTAAGACAAAAAACAACAGGGGAAAAATAGAGGCAACGCTTTTGGAAAAAAAAGATGATTTATTATTTATTGCTCTCCTCCCCAAAATAGATGCAGATTTTATCTTTGTTTTCCCCTCCATTGCCTCTCACCCTCCCATACCTCCTCATCCTAGTCTTTTGGCCTGATCGAGATTTATTTTTGTCAGTGTTTGCATCATCCCCCCCATCCCCCCTTCCTCAGTTGTGTGTTTGAATGTGAAAGGTAGGAGGATGAGTCTGTTTTGGGGATGGCTATGACCGATTATGTAACGCTGAGCAACACGATGACTGCGGCTTCGCTGAGAATCGTTATTTGGAGTCAGCTTCACTAACATGAGTGTCTTCCTCTCCCGTGCTTGCAGTGTTAATGCAGGCATCGGAGCGTTAGATGGAAGGCTCTGGATCCAGCATCCTCCTTGACGTTGTGGCCACGGTGGCAGGGGATCTTATTGGTATTCAGGTGTTGCGGCAGGCAGCTCCCAGACGAGCCAGTGCAGGCGCTGCTATTTTTACTCCCCTAGCTGCTTTTTTTAGACCCTCAGAATAGTGAGCAGGCTGCAGGCAGGGGCTGCTCCACTGCTGAGGGAGGGGAGGGATGGAGGGAGACAGAAAAGGCAGGGGGATGTCTATACCTCTGAATGTGTTGTGCAGCACCAGGCACAGCTGAGCTGCAGTGCAAACGCGCCCCCCTCAGGTCGCCCAGAACCCTGCAATGTTGGACCAGTTTCTCAGAGATGCTGGTATGGGTGGCAGAACATGGACAGCGAGGCAACAGCCAGCCCCCCTCATTACATACACTCACTCACTCACACACACATGCACACGCAGTATTTCTGTAGCCCATCAACACACATTCACTCTGCTGGCGTCAGTGCTGCTGTCACTAAACATGTCCGCTTGCGTGTGCCGCCTTTGTTACGTTGGAGCCTTTTGTCACTGATGTCATGCGTTTGTCACGTGGGGGGGGGTATTAAATCCCACTGGGATGGGGGAAAAAAAAAAAAAAGGCCTAATGGGTTTGTGATATTTGGCTCCTTTTTAACTCTACAGTGAGGAATTTCTTAGGATTCGAATGCAGCAGAGACGCACTCAGCTGCTGGGCAATATTTATTGAGAAAATGGTACCATTATATAATGGATGTGAGGAGGGTAGCCATTCAGGGGTACATCACGAGGAGTGCAGGAAGCTGGTTGACAAGTGCACACATAAAAATAAGTGACATTTTAGCTTTATTTGTAGCTTTTTTTTTTTTTTTTTTTTTTTTTTTTTCTGGCAAATCACTTCAATGTAGTCTGTGCTGCAATTCCCTTCTACTATTAACATTAATTATCTGTAATAGGGGTTAAAGATGACAAATCAAGATGCTTATCTTGAAAGATGGGCAGATGTGTATTTGAGTTCCTTGAATATTTTTATGGCATTGAATTTAAATGCACTGTGACTCGGTGGATGAATACATATGTTGGTCTAGTTTTGTTTTAAAATTTTTTTTTTTTTTTTTTTTTTTTTTTTTTTTTTTTTTTTTAAATTTTTTTAAATGAATTCTGTTCATGCAGAGGAAATCTTATCTAACTTATATAAAAAGACATAGGCTGTCTGTTAGAAATGTACACTTGGAAAATTACAAACTGCATTCCTAAAATCCATAACATGTCTGGCAGGAATGTCAGTCTGAAGCAAACGGATCAGCACGGACAGGTTTGAGGTCGGAGAGCATTCCTGCATTACTTTAACTTTGTGTGTGTGCTTAGGTTCAAGCAGTTATGCTGTACGTGCATTTTGGTGCATTCTTTTTCCATTCCCACAAATGAGCAACATTTTCTGCACCTGACAGCCAGTCATTCCAGCAAATGCCGCCCATCCTGGCTGCTTTTTGGGGAAATGGGTTTCACCCATGTTGGAGGAATGTGTTTGATGCATTGAGACTTTTAGGTAAATTACTTTTATTTGGTTTCTTGAAGGAGTTTCTTCCTATTTGCAAAGAATTTCAAAGACAGTCTTCCTCCAATTGGATATGTGTGTATATATTTTTTTCTTCCCCATAAAAGTATATCCAGTATTTTTAAAATTGCTGGAGCTCATGAAACAAACCCTGTTCCCTTTAATGTCGGCAGGGGTACCACCCTCTTCCTCCTCGGCCATTTTTCTTTGCAGCATCTGTAGCCTCCTCCCTGCCTCCCCCACCCCCTCCACCTGCAGCTGCAGCATCAACCAGATTTGGTACAACCCATGCCCATTGAGGCTTTTCTGCCTGGGAGCATTTCATTCTTAACATGGGGGGATGGAGGTTTAAAAATAACTGGGGATTCTTGCTGACTCTTTCCTGTTTGACTTGGTGCGAGCGTCTCTAGCTCCTCTCATTCACTCTCTTCTCCCTCTCTTCTTCTCTTCCGCTCTGATCTCCATTCTGTATATCTCTTCCATTCTTTTGTTCTCTTGCTTTGCTCCAGTTCTATTTTTAGCCACCCCTAGGATCCCTCCCTACCCCACTTCACCCTCCTTCCTCCCTCTCCATGTTCGTCATCACTCCCTCCTCTCTGCATCCCCCCTGTCATTTTCCTTTTCCTCTTTTTTTTTTTCAGCCCTTTGCAAGAGAATGTCCTCTACCTCCATTAGTCTTTCATCAAGCTTTTATATATAGATGGATACATGATTTTACAACATAGTGTATATGCATGTACATTTGTAAGTAGCACTAAACTCCATGATCACTCCTGCATTTATCTCCCTTTTCGTCTCCCGTTCCCTCTGTTTATCCACCCTCTCTTCTCAATGAGTTTAGTTGGATTGATGGGCAGTACAAGTTTAAAAATAGCTTCTTTTCCTTGACAAGGTGAGGAGCTTTTTGAAGCTCTTGCTGCCTCCATCTCCTGCTTTTTGCCATCTTCTATGAGAATCGTCTGCTTTTACCAAACCTTTCTGCGCCACACTTACTTGCCAGTACTTTCTGTTCTCCACTTGTACGAGAGCGTCTTCAGCCATGCACACCACAAGCACATAATAAGCAAGGTATCTGGCATTAATACAAGATGTTCTTGTGTGTTTGCACATCCAGACCACCTTGCTCTGCATTACATGCATATCTGTTGTTGTATAGCCTCTGTGTCTCCCCAAGTCGCAGATGAATTTTATTGCAGGGTGTGTTCAACTGAATTTGCGTCGCTTGTCTTTTTGCACTGCAAGAACCTCTGGCTTGACTCCATAATGGGGCGCTGACTAATGCAAGTGGCCAAACCTGCTGCGACTGCGTCGTAACTTTCTGAACAAAGATTTGATTTGTGAGTGACTAATCCAGAGGAAATTCAATCATAAGGGGTTTTTTTTTCCCCACTGTACCATTACTGAGTCATTTTAACAGATTATATTTTCCCACTTAGAAATTGTGATTTTTTTTTTTTTTTTTTTTTTTTTTTTTTTTTTTTAGTCAAAATCATTTTAGTTTCAGTTTTGAGACTCATACAATAGATATCAACTTGACTAGAGCCATGCTGTGAGCTTGTCAATGTTAACTTGCACTGACCTCTCATTTATTTATTTATTTTTTTTCCTCTTGTTTCTCCCCAGTTGTGACAGGAGCCACGGATGGCATCGGGAAATCCTACGCGGAGGAGGTAAGGCTTCCAGATCCTTGTTTTTCCTTTCTTGGAAAATCTGTGACTCATGCATGTACAGTGTTCCCTCATAGGTCACAGTAGGGGAGAGTGTGTACAGGCCTATTTACGTGCACACAGACTTTCATACCCAGCACATGTAGATGAAGATAATAATAAAAACCCCCTACATCAAATAGCTGCTGGTAGAAATGCAACAGTTTGATCTGTCCTGACTGATGTAGGTTTTTGTTATTTAAGTCAGATCTGCCGATTCAGATTTTTCTTGGGGGGGGGGGGGGGGTTCCAGTTCTAAGGATAATACTGTGATGTTCATAGGGGGGATATATATATATATATATATATATATATATATATAATATATATATATATAGATATATATATATATATATATATATATATATATATATATATATATATATATATATATATATATATATATATATATATTTTTTTTTTTTTTTTTTTTTGTGTGTAAATCAAAAGTACATCAAAGTGCAATTCTGTTGGTTGATATGCTAATGCACCAAAAATTGTAGGACTTCTTAGTTGTGATGCAGAGCCAATCAAGGCAAACTATATGATTTTGATCCCTGGTTTTTTTTGATTAGTACATCTTTGGTTGCTTGCACCTCAAACGAGTTTTGTAGTTGCTGCTTTTTTTGTAATGTCCATTTTAATGGGAAATCGCTCACCTCTTTTAACCTTTCACCTATTCTACAGCTGATTTTCAACACAGTGAACAATAAAAGCATGTTGAGCATTTGACCACCTCTGTACTTACTTGTTTCCATCAGTAACAGCAGACATGTGCATAAAATTAACTCTGTTCTTGAGCATAGTGATGATCATGTTGGCAGCATAGGCTGCGTAATTATATTTAAAGTATATGATTCAGTTGTCTGTTCTATGATTTCTAGTTGGCTCGTCGAGGGTTTGCCATGATGCTGATCAGTCGTTCCCAAGAAAAGTTGGATGACGTCGCCAGGTCACTTGGTAAGTGTTAACCTGAAACTGATTGTTTGGCTGTTGGCTTCTGTTTGGGCCTGGGAGCCTTTCATGTGTGCATAGGGACCAAGGTGAAGCCTTAAATGTCCACATGGCTTCCAAGTTCCTCCTTTTTAACAATATATTTCAAATTCAAAGTAAAGAAGGCAGGGAGTAGAGATGAACTGTTCAGAATGTTGTGGCTGATTTTTTTTTTTTTTTTTTTTTTTTTTTTTTTTTTTTTTTTTTTTTTTTTTTTTTTTTTTCCCAATCTTTTTAAGATGCCTGTCTAACTATTTTAGCCAATTAAGAGATCTATTGCAGTATGACCATTAACCTCTATACTGTTAATGGTCATATTTTAAAGTTACCTTAATTATCCCAAATGGAAATTAAATATTGTTGTAACTCAGATCATTAAAGTATCTTCAAGGAGTTTTTGTGGATGGTGATGCTGCGGACAGCAAGGTTCTCCAGTAGCAGTCAGTCTTGCAATGAATCCGAAGAGGCCTCTGATTGAAGACTGTTGCTGTGCGACAGTCTCATGACTATTGTGACATGCTAACAGCACAATTTCCAGGAAGCAGAGCTGAAATTCCACAGCAACATGTTGCTGGCAAGCACTGCTAAGCCACCTTTTTTGCTTTAGCCACATCTCTTGAAATCTGTCTGGCTATATGATTAGAAAGCCAGGCGGAGAGATGCTGGAGTCTGATATGATAAATAGGAGCAGACTAGACATCACGCTGCTGTAAGACAGCAGTTGCAATATATTAGGGTCTCAAAAGTGTTTTAAAATGAAGACAGTATTTTAAACAATCTTTTACATCTTTTGTTAGCAATTGGCATACTAAGCCATCACCCATTGTGTGTATTGTTTTTTCAAATATGTACTGACAGAAGTTAAAAGCTGAAACTGAGAAAACGGCAACTTCATTCAGCCATCCTGTTACCTGCTAGTAGTCATGTTCTCTTGCTGCTGGACATGTCAAGACATATATCATAGAAAGTGCATTTGTCTTTTTGATAGCTTCTTAATCCTCTAATTTAACACCTGATGCTGAAAACAGCTTTTGACCTTTTCACTAGTAATAGTAAGATTATCTAGTGACCCTTGGTAGGGTACTGATTTAAAGGTGTAGGAAACTAACTTTTAAGAATGGCTTACCTTTTAAGGAATGAATTGTATTGAATAGATGGCACAGTTGTGGCATATTAAAAATTGATTGCACAATTTCTTTATATTACACAACTACAATGGTGATGAAATGGTTGGACACACCATACAAAACCTGCTGTTTTACTTCCTCTTTGTTCAAAGGGAAGGAAGGATTAATATCCACCCTTCTTAGAGAAACTGCACTAACTTGTTTCTTTTGAGCAGATCTGTTCACATTTTCTCCTGTAGTTCATGAGTTTGCCAATGACGGGGAGGGGTGGGTGACTTCTGTCCACCTCTCTCTGGTCCCTATCCAGATTTTAAGCCATGGCTGAATGACAAGCGTGCACCCCGTCCCTCTGTAAATGGTACCCTCTCCACAACTTGCCGTCTTTTCCATCTGTTTCTGACATTTCCCACAGCGCAATTTCCCCCTGTCGTGCTTCGAATCGACAGAGGGGGCTGATGGGTAGTCACGAGCAAGGAGCGGCGTGCCAAACTCTGGCACGCCTCCCTCACGATTAGTCTGACAAACCCAGTGTGCCTGACATGTAACCTGGCAACACTCCCTGTCCCACCTATAATTTTACTGTGCTTTTCCGTTACGTTCCATGCAGACTTTATTTGAATCTTGATTTCTCCTAATTGCTTCTCCAAAGTACAGTCTTGCACAGTCGCCATGTAAGTTTCTGTTTTTTGTCCCCTTTTTTTTTTTTTTTTTTTTTTTTTTTTCTTTTTGTCTTCTTTAACATGCAATAGACTCTTACTACTTATGACAATCTGAACTGGATGTTTCAGACATGTCTTACATTGTAGTCCACCCTTTTGTTGTTGTTGTTGTTTTTAGTTGTCCCCCACTGTTGAAATCTTTCCCACAATATTTTTTTGTCCTTTTTAAAAATTACTTTTCTTTTTTTTGTTTTGTTTTGGACCTAAATCAGAATAGAGCATATGCTGACACTGTTGACTGCTGCAGCAATTTTCCTCTTGTCACTTCCTCTGCGATCTATCTGCTGAACAAGTCTTTGGGCAATGGATTGTAATTGCAGCAGACACGTCAAACATAAGGTAGAGGGGTCGAAGAAGACCACCACTCGTTTGTTGGTGCACAGCGCCCTCTTCAGTTCTTGTTTGACAATGATTGGGAACAAATTTGAAACAGGAATGCCCTGTTGGGTCTAATTTAGGAAACTTGGCCCATAATAGTGAAGGACCTTAAACATGCACCGTTTTAACCCTTTTGTCTCTTGAGAACATAAGTTGTTTGTTTTTTTTTTTTGTTGTTTTTTTTTTTTTTTTTTGTTTTTTTTTTTTGTTTTTTGTTTTTTTTTGTTTGATTTTTTTGGGGGGGGGGTTGCTTTTTGTTTTTTGTTTTTTTTTGGAGGGGGGGTTTAAATAACTTTCTCAAATTTTTGTGTTATTGCAACTGAGAAATGAATGAACTCCTGTTTTCTTCTCACAGAGGAGCAGTTTAAAGTGGAGACCAGGACGATCGCTGTTGACTTTGGCAAACTGGATATTTACTCCAAAATTGAGAAAGGACTGGCTAATCTGGAGATTGGTGTTCTTGGTAAGAACTGATTATTTTTCATCATTTCTTTTTCCATATCAATTTAGTCTCATAGGACAGTATTGATTGATATTTGTTATCCTGCTTTGTATAATGAGGATAAAATGTAAAAAGTTTTATTTTTTTCATTTTCCACTTTATGGTTTTAACAAAAGACCGTAGCAGTGGTCTGATTTAAATCTTAAACAAAGCCTTGAGTCTTCTATGTACAAATTTTGTAAACCGTTATATCCAGGTTCCCAAATTGATTTTAAAAATCTGTATTTAATATAAGACAATGATCTAGATTAGCTTCAGATGCACAAATTAGCCAACCTGCTTTGATTGGCAAAGGCTGATCCAGAAAAATCTGTACTGTTAATTTCTTCAAGTGTCTCCCACTATTTACCATCTATTAATGCATCAACAATGCTCTTTGTTCCATGTTTTCTGTTTTTATGCAAATCAGGTGAAGGTAGGGGACCTATTCTTTGTTGCATAAATGGAGAAAATCCTGAGTCCTTATATTTTCTGATGGATGCAAAAGCTGCTTCATCAAAACACAAGTGCATTCTACTTTTTTTTTTTTTTTTTTTTTTTTTTTTTTTTTTTTTTTTTTTTTTTTTTTTTAAGCCAACTTGTTATAGTCATTTTTAGAAAGAATTGGCTAATCAAAATTTTGAAATTATAACCTGTGGGAACCTGATAGACAGCAAACATGAAAACTTCTCTCACTGCATCCTTTTACATACCATTAAATCTGTTGAGTCCCCATGAAGTTTTAAAAGGCCAGAAATTAAATGTTCCATGTGAGGCCAAAGGCTGGTTTACCTCAGAGACGTTTACCTCAGCTTTGCTATTGTAGACTTAGTTTGAAGGCTTTTTTGTTTTTTTGTTGTTTTTTTGTTTGTTTGTTTATACTGTAGGTTACATTGGGTTGCTAAATGGAGGTTATGTTTTTCTGCTGGACAGTATGGACAGTATAGGGAAACTGAAGTTGTCTTGAAATTGCAGCACTTTGGATCAGTTTGTTTTTGTGCAATTACCATATTGTCTTCCATTAATACCTTCTCAATCGGGTATTATGACCATTTGACCAAAAACATAAAATCTCAGCTCTACTTTTTTTTTTTTTTTTTAAACATGTTTTTGGAAAAAGCTACCTTTTTTCAAATTCTTAAACTCCAGCTTTAGAAACATTTCAACAAACTGTTTTTCTGTCGTTTTAACAACATACACAGGACAGCTGTGTGAGCCAAGCAGTGGCGTTGTCTGTAGATCTATAGAGTTCATGCTGTACTTTTTCAGCTGAACATTTAAGGAACTCTTTGTTCTTTTTATGATACCAGTTGTGCTCTACTGGTTGCAAGGTGTGGCTGTCTGCTGTTTTGTGAATCCCTTCCTGTGCTTGCTGGCTTTTGCTGCCATCTTGTGGCTGATAAAGATAAATTTTAAACTGTGACGCTTTAGGAGGTTTTATGAACACAGTGAAGTAATTTCTCCCCTTTTTTTTTTTTTTCCCCATAGTTAACAATGTTGGTGTTTCTTACCCCTACCCTGAGTACTACCTCCACATTCCTGATTTGGAAAATGTGAGTAAATCTGTTCGCAGATGGAAATTTAAAATTACTTTAACCTTGAAGCTGAGTTTCTTTTTTTTTTTTTTTTTTGAACAAATGGCTCTTCAATTTTTTTTTTTTTTTTTTTTTTTTAAATCCTAACTTGAATATACTTTTTTTTTTTTGTGTTTCAGTTCATCACAAATATGATTAACGTCAACATGACCTCACTATGCCAGGTGAGAGTTCTGTTCGTTTTCTTATAACTGCGAATTGTACATCAATACCATGACCCAAGTCTCCATCCAAAACCAGGCTGTGGCTTTTACCATCTATGCTTTCCTTGTCCTCTACTTTTTCGTCCTCTTCTGCTCTTCCCACTGTGGTACCTGCAGTGTCTCAGTTGTTCCCAAAGCAACGGTGGACTACACCAACGCTGTCTGTGCTTGCCACCCACGCAACTCTTTCCCTCTGTTTTTTCTGTCCATCTCTCACCCTGCTACTTTTAGTCCCTTTTTTTTGTGATTCCTTGTCATCTTTATTCACCTCCCATTGTTTGTATGCTGTTATAAATACTGACTGAGCTTATGTTGTTTTTGTTTTCTAGATGACTCGCCTGGTGCTGCCCAAAATGGTTGAGAGGTGAGTTGTTGGGGCTTCCATGTTTTGCGACATGACTGCAGTCAAACAGCAGAGTGCTGAATGATGGAGTGGGTCACACACCTCTCCTAGGATCTCCACAAATAAACATTTTTTTTTTTGTTTGTTTGTTTTTTTGTTTTGTTTTTTAAATAATCTTATGAATGCTGCTTATAAACCAGACACTTTTCATTAGGAGGTGGGATGAGAAATTAGTCTTTTTTTTTTTTTCTTCCTCCATCACTGCGTCCCTTTCCTTCTCCTTCTTTGTTCGCAATGCTGACAAGCTTTCAATTCACACAAAGTGCTCTTCCCACCCGATTGGACGCTCTGTTCCCATGTGATTCCTGCCGGCCAATGGAAATGAAGGCACATTTGGTGCCGTGTGAGGCTGTAGCGTCTTCACTACATCACTGCAGCAACAGGCTGCCATGGCAACGCACACAGGCCACTACCATCCTGTCTGTGTGCACACACGCCAGTGCAGGAGTAACTTTCTGTGAAATTTGCTACTGTTGTTCAGATAATTGTCAGAAATTTAAGCAGAAGTTTGTTTTGAGGACGAAAAGTAATGTGTAGAATGACATGACATATTTTATCTGTGCTCTGCTGGGTTCCTGCAGTTTGAGCATGTTAGAATTTCAGTTTTTTTTTTTTTTTTTTTTTTTTTTTGTTTGTTTGTTTTTAGATTTCGATAAGTATGGACAAAAAAAAAGGAAAAATATTTGCATATCACGATTCATTCTCCAACCAATCTTCTAAACATTCTGTTCGTCCTCAATAGTTTTGTTCTGCTCTTCATTTTCCTAAATTTACTGATAGAACTTTGTTTCTCTCTCTCAGATCCAAAGGGGTCATTCTCAACATCTCCTCTGCCAGTGGCATGTATCCCGTCCCTCTGCTCACAGTCTACTCTGCAACCAAGGTATGCATTTGATCCTTTTATTTGTTGGCAGATTGGAAAGATTTGAAATAATTAAAATCACTTAATGCAGCAGTAACATAATATCCTACTAAAAAAAAACATAATAATATCCAGACTCTATTGGAGCCCATTAATTTAGTGGGAGGAAAATATCCTATTCTAGCATCAGGTTGTTTGAGAGGCCTTCCAGGTAGAAAGCCCATACTCCAGTTGGGTTTCACATGAAACAAAGGATGAATATGTTGTGGGAAAAGCACAGCATGCCCTGTTTTAGATATGTTGGGGGAACTGTGATGCTGTGGGCCTGTTTGTCTTCCAAAGACCCTGAGAACATTGTTTCATTAAATGGCTTCATTAACCTTTTCAAAAAAAATTTAATACCAGAGGTGGTTTGCTATTCATTTTTTATTGGCTTTTTTTTCCCCACCCAGTAACAATAACTTGCAGAAGACCACTATAAAAGAAATGATGGGAACATATCTGCAAAAAAAAAAAAAAAATAAAAAATTAGTGATTATTAACCCCATTTGTCTGCTGGTAGGTTATTTAAACGATAACTGATTCTGTAAACTATTTTTAGTACCATAGGTCCAAAATGCCCTCCTTTCTGTTATAGTTTATTGCTGATGAAAAGCTTGACTGTATTTTTATGCCTCGGTTTGCAGGCCTTTGTGGACTTCTTCTCCCGCGGCCTTCATGAGGAGTACAGACGGCAGGGCATCATCATTCAGGTTGGTTTGTAATGTGTCTGAGACTGGATCACTACTTTATCTTGCACTGTACTTTTTATAACACCATGCCCAGGGAATTTTGAGGCAAAATGTTGATGTATGGAGATGAAAAGTGGGAGGAAGCCATTACAGCCTTCTTAAACTTTGATGGTGAAATTTTATCCACTATCAGTACCTCTATTCCCCCCATTTATGGTGTTAAAATTGAAGGAGACTTAAAATGTACAGCTCTTTTAAGTTCCTGCTTCTTAAATGAAGTAATGCTATCTTTGTGTTTTTTGACTGAAGATGGTCCACAAACCATTTGACTGTGGGAAACCACAGCTTAAAACACTGCAAGTGATGAAAACATGTTTCACATTAGACTGGCCTTCTCACTGCAGTATACTTATGCCACCTTGTGGCCAAAGTGTTCATAAGTAGTTCAGTGTGTAAGGTTGTAGAAGATATTTTGGGTAGAAAAGCACTTTTCTGTACACTCAGTTTTTAAAGCCCTTTTCACATAATAAAATTCTGTCTTTGTTTTGTTGTTGTTTTTAGAGTGTGTTGCCCTTCTTTGTGGCAACCAAAATGACCCGCATCAGGAAGCCCACCCTGGATAAGCCCACCCCGGAGCGATACGTAGCAGCTGAGCTCAACACTGTGGGTCTGCAGAGCCAGACCAATGGCTACTTCCCCCACGCTGTCATGGTATGGAAAAAGGAACTGGAGGAAAAAAAAATATTTACAGTGATAGAAAGGGCATATCTGGGGTAAAAAAAAAAAAAAAAGTTTTCACAATTCCTGTAGATATTCAGTATAAACCCATGCTTGAAAATTTTTCTAATTGCTGGTGCACAGTTTGCCTCTACTTGTTGTTGACATTTATGTAATTAATTATGGACCTTTTTTAAGGATGGATTAAAAAACATTTTTCCAGGATGGCATAATTATACAAACCACTTCAATGAATTTTTAAAATGAAAATTAGTGTAAAAGTTCAACTTTCTATAATTCATTGAAAATCATTTATGAAGGCTCTAATATGTACACTATTTGGTGAGAAGTCTCTGAGTTGGGAGGCTTTTTGTTCCTATTAACAATCTTCTGGCATAATCATAGCAGGGTATTTGACTATGCTTCTCATCAGAAGTGGTCTATTTAACTTGACTTCCTCACATAGCCCCAGAGTTTAGCATAGTTCATAAATTTTCTTTGATGTTGAGGTGGGGGGCCTGTCCAGGAGCCTAATGTTGGCTCGCTTTCTGTTACAAAATGAGTTTTGATGTGCCTTTTGAAATCATTCTCCTGTCGATGTGTCTGGTTAAAACTTGATTTTTAAGGTGAAGCTGAAAATTTACAGGTAGTTGTCCAGTTTTTGCAATTTGTTGGCAAAGTGTGCTTGGATTTGAATGCCTCACCATGACTCCTCCAAACATTCCTTCTGATGTTGTGGATAAGTGGCTTAATCATCATCTTGTGACCATAAAACTCTGCCAGTAGGCAGTCGATTTCTCCATATGGGCAGCTGCAATTTTCCTTTGGGGTCGTTATTGAATTTTTTTTTTTTTGGTCCAGGTACTACTTTCATGGTCAGGGCCTCTTGGTTATTAAAGTCACTTCACTATCAATAGTTACTGTGGTGCTGTAGCAGTTTTTAGTTCATGTACTTCTGTGGTTCCTGTACAAATTGAACGACTCCCTTTCTTTTGAGTGTGACAGTTTGGATAAGATGTTCAAGATTTGGATACAGATGGGTGTTCCAATATCTCAATGAAGGACATCAAAACTGATTTTTTTTTTTTTTTGACAAGGCAAAAGCAGTCTAATATTAAACTTCTAGAATGTTCCACATTCTTACCCTTATTGAATCTTTTACCATGATTAAAGGTTCAACTTGTGCAAGAAAACCAGCCAAATTAAATTAACTACCAGTTTTGCAAAGAATAATGGCCAAATATGCTAGAATTACCAGAATCCTGATGTATAATTAACCAACTAATGAATCTTAATGTTGCGTACCTGCTTTAAATGTCTTTTGATTGCAGGGTTGGGTGACCACCAGGCTGGTACCAAGCAGCATTGTAATTTTCCTGGGCGCCAGAATGAACCGCCTTCAGCGCACAGGATACCTGCAGAGGAGGAAGCTGCGGGAGCAAAATAACGGAGCCAGTCTGAAAACTGAATAATGGCAAGACTGCTGACGAGACAGGCAGCCACTCCTTTCCAACCAGAACTGTGCTTAAGGAAGTATGTTGGTGTAATTTGATCCTCTGGAGCTGCCTTAAAATGTAACCTTCTTGTGCCTTGAGTAAACGTGCACGGCAGACTTAAATCTGCGACAATCTGCCCTGATGTCTATCTGAGTAGATGTAACTGAAGAATTCAGGAAGTTGTGTGATAAAGTGCTGGTTTTGATAAATGCCAATCTTTTTTTGGTCATCGACACTAATGGTGGAAATAATAATGCAAAACGAAGACCAAACCCTGCTGTAGTGGGCAGTGAAAAACGGTGATGGGCATCTTTTTTATATATAATTATTTATTGTACATTTGTAAGACGCACATGCAAAACAGAATCTGCAACACCAGCGTTGAACCTAGTTCTCTTTACTAATGTGAGATATTTAAAAAAAAAAAAAAAAAAAAAAAAAAAAAGGCAGTTTCTGCTTTTGCTACCCCTGTTTATTTGCCTTACTCAACTTACATGCCTCCTTTTTGTTTGCTAATCTTGTGTTTTGCAGCTTATTTAAAATGTCACTGTGGCGGGTTGTGGTTGCATTGATGTGTCATTTGTTCTAATCCAAAGTCTATTCAAATTCCTTGTAATAGTGTTAGAAACGGTTGGATTCAGTGACGGGGTGGTTGTTTGATTTATCATGACAGGATCTTAACATCAAAGTAAATGATTTAGATTTGGGGCGTGGGGGTTGTCTCTAATCACGAGGTTGTCATTTTTGGTAGTTTTCCTTCATGTATCTGAATGGCTCGAATATTGACAGACCCCTCTGTTAAATGTTGAGCAAATTTTTGATTGGTTAGTTTTTTAAAATCAGCAATCTTGGGTTGTTGCATCAGCTGCTTTTCATCTGTGTTTTTACAATTGTTAAATTAGTTCAGATGCCACCAAGTGTTACATTTTCAAAATCAAACAATGCAAGTGTTTTTTATACTTCATGCCTGACACAGTACCCCATATGATGTGGTCTGACCTGGACCTTTTCTGGTTTATGTGAATGTTTTTTGTTTTTTTTTCTTAGTCTTTTATATGCCTAAAAATAGTTTTCCAAATGTAAAATGCACTGTTTACATTAATTCTGCTCATGGCAACTTATCTTTTCTACTGTTTGTTAATAAAAGCTTTGCCAGAAGAAGCTCTGTGTTGCTTTGTGTATGAGCATGTTAAAATTAGAAATGTTTTGTCTTTTTAAATCAGCAGTGTTTCACATGGACAAACCTCCACACCTAAAATGTTTTCCACCTATCAGCTATTCCCACATGCTCCCACCATGAGCGACACAATCCTTCCTACAATGTATAAGGATCCATGCAGTGTGTCAAGGACATTTATTTATTTTTTTTTTTATTATTTTAAAGTGACTTGAAAGTGTAGCACACCCTGTTTACAAATGGTTTTTTTTTTTTTTTTTTTTAAAGTAAAAAGGAACTTTAAAACTTCAACTTTTCAAATATTGTGACATTTATTCTGTACAGTTCAACTGAAGTGCAGTGACCTGGTTACATAAGTGTGCAGACCTTTAAACTCATGCTTTGCTGAAGTACCTTCTGCTTCATTTTCAGAATTTGACCGCGTTGAGTTTGCATTAAGTATACTGGTTCAGATGTCTTTGTTAAAATATCCTGAGAGTTGCTCATTTGCATCAAGTAAAGCCATAATTTACAGAGTTTACAAAGATATTAGTTGGGAAAGGGTTACAATCTTTTCTACAGCATTAGCTATATATCATTGAACAACAAATACAATTCTTAATTGCAGAAACTGTGGAACTTCACAAAAACTGGACATTATTACAAATAATTGAAAAGGAAGAAAAAAAAATAAAGACTGGCCTGGGAGCCTGTGAAGATAGACAACACTGCAGGGAGTGCAGGAATTTCTAACAAGGTGGGTATGCATTAGAGAACCACAGAATGCTGTACTGAATAAAAATTGCAATGCAGTTACAATTTGTGTATGGCAACAATCATACCAAAAGCAATTGATGTGCTATAAAGAGAGGAACTACATTAAAAGAAATTAAAATTCATGCATGGTTTAAAAAAAATCCCCATAGCTTTACAGTAAAGCTAAAACACATGTTGCTCTTAGTTTAAAAGGTACAGAAGGAAGGAATGAACTGTGCTTTTTGCATCATACAAAAGCAAAACTTATTTCAGATTCATTGCATTTTCTGAAACACCTATCAAAAAGTTAGTTTTAAAACTTAAACCAAATTAAAATGGGATCAGAAGTGAATTTTGTGCTCATATAATAGATATATCCTTTATTGTCCCACATTGGGGAATTTCAACATGAATACTGTATAGTTGTAAAAAGTATTTCAGTCCAGAGGAATGTGCAACTGAGGTGGTTAATTAAAAATGTACAAGATGTGCATGTCTCTGAGCATTAAAAATACAAACCACTCACAGTGAGAAAAGAAAAAAATGAGTTATCGATACCAGCATGGATATAAACACTTATTGCTCTTGTTGGGAGCAATGATGGTTGTAGAGTCCAACAGCTCCTGGGAGAAAGGAGCTCCTATAATACTCCTTAGTCCAGTTCAGATGCAGAAGTCTGTCATTGAAGGAGCTCTCCAGCTCAGCAACAGTTTCATGCATAGGGTGGGAGACATTGTCCATCAGTGATGTTATTTTAGCCAGAGTCCTTCTGTCTCCCACCACGTGCACTGGGTCAAGGGGGCATCCAAAGAAGATGGCTGATGCCACTACAGAGTCAAAGATGGTCTTTAGAAGTGCCCCCTGCTCTCCAAAAGACCTCAGCCTCCTCAGCAGGTAGAGTCTGCTCTGACCCTTCCTGTAAAGCGCATCAGTGTTATGAGTCCAGTCCAGTTTATTGTTCAGGTGAACACCCAGTTAAAAATATAAAGTTTACGTAAAGATATAGTTTTACTCTTAGTATTGCTCTCATTGAGAGCTGGGTATAACACCATTACATAACTGAAGCTGGATGAACATTGAATAGGAACCTTGATATTGCTTTATAGTTTGTAGTAGGACCTATTTTTCTGTAACACAGTAGCAATGGCTGACAAGCATCAGTTTTTTGTAAGTTTCTCTTGACTTAACTCTGCTGTGGCATTTTAGCTGCGATTTAGGTGAGTCTTTGAAGGTTTTTGTTTTGGTGTTTTTCATGAGTTTGGACTGTATAAGCTTATTACAATATTTACGTAACTTTAAGCAGATTGGCTGTTTTTTTTCTTGGTATGTATTTTAGGCTGAGTCTTTGGTTACATTTGTTCGAACAGTCTTTGAAAGGTTTCGAGGTGCCACGTTATTGCTGGCATATCATTTTACGATGTATTTTATCAATTAAAGAACATGTTTGCGTTTTAGACAGCGAGTGCATTTATGTGATAGACTTAAAGCTGCCAGTTAGAATGTTCTGTAACATTACTGTAGATCAAGTTTATCATCTGCAGAGCATATCTTGCTCGGGTTTTTTTTTTCTTCTCGTTTTCATATGTTGTTGTAAATCGTTATTTAATCAAGATCCAAAAAAGTATTTCTCGTGCACATGCTTCTGGTGACGTCACATAAGGCAGATTTCATTTTTACTTATCTTTAGTGATTGTGGTTGTTGCGTTTCATTAAGATTACCTTCAAGTCCCAACAATGTGTCCTGCAAAACATGATGCTTCTATCAAAAATGATTGGCAGGCAGACAGGCGTTTAATGAGCCCAATCCTACCAGTTGGCCCCACCATGCATGCATCTCCAGCCCAGCCTATACCATCCCTATCATTCCAGTTAACATCAGACTGAAGAAGAAAGAAAATCCAGTTGCATGCCAGTCAGAAAGCTTGTTCAGGTTAGGAATATGCATGAAAACCATTGGGATGGAAGCATTCAAAGGAGAATAGAAACTGGTTGATAAGACTGGACTTGCCTGCAACTCAAACACTTTAGAAACTGTGTTGAAATTTGTTGAAAGCCACTCATCCTCCATAGTTTTACTCATGCCAGCTGATCAGCTTGATTCTTTTGTTTCTTATGATGTCTTTTGCCCAAAGATGCAAAAAGCAGAATATGCCATTTTTGTTTTTGTTTTTTTCTTTGAGTGTATTTTTAAAACTTTTTTATTTTGTCAGATCCTACACTGGAGATTTGTGTTGCATTATACTGTGGTGAGTTTCTTCTTAGTGTATATTTGTGAGTGGAAAGAAATACACCACTGGATGGTATCTTAAAACTAAGCAGATCAATGGAAGGATTCCCATATCTGCAAAGACACTGACTTTGCAAAATAAAAAATACACACACCCAGCAGCAATGACGAGTTATTTAGTTTGATTTGAGAAAGAATGTCCTTATATGTGAATGATAAACCAGGTTTATTTGTCTGTCTAACCACAGATCGGATGGGATGTCAGATAAGCGTCAGCGTGCAAGAGTCCAGGGTTCTTGGGCCAAACAGCTTCCAAAACCCTCCTGCCAAACGGGTAATTTTAAGGTCTCCTTTTCAGTTTGAAAATGGGCATTTTTGATGCTTAATATTTTATTTTCTGGAGACTCACAATTTTTCTTTCTCTAGGTATTGAACTGTCCATGAATCAGAGGAAATACACATTTTGCCACTTTCTGAAAACAATAGATGATGAGTAGAAAATGTGGGCCTTTTTTGTAGTTTTGTTTTTTAAATTTTTCTGTCTCCCCTTTAACAGTGGGCGGCCTAAACAATCAGCCTAAAAATGCTAACACTGCCTCCAGTACATGGGGATTTGGCAACCAGAAAACATCGAAAACATTTGAGTTTCACCAACCCTCTAAGGTTAACTGAAAATTGTTTCATTTAAGTTATGTTTGGGTTTAAAATACACTTTAGGATGTTATTAAACCCCCATCATTTCAATCCCTGCAGCCAGTAAGAGAAGTACCTCCAGAGAGAGTAATAGAGTAAGTTAAACTCTGGCCAGTTTTAAAGACATCTTTAGATTAAAAGCATGTATTTGACCTTTTATTACATGGTATTTTTGTAAGGTTTAAATTCTCTTAAAGATGAACAAATAAATACATTTTCTTTCAACAGACATTTGGGTGATTATGAAATAAGTCTTGGACCTTCTGGGGTGTCTCGGTGAGTAGGGTTTTAGTGAGAAAGGAAATGCCTGTCTGGTGGATGTGTTGAAATAGAACAAAGAGTAGGAATAGAAATTAAATAAACAATATAAAAGGTATAGCACCAGATCACCATATTTGTTGACGTTAAAACAAATCGGCAGTGGATACTTGAGTCCACTAGATGGCAGTAATCACTCAAACCATAGGTCACCGATTACCTTTTTAAATTTCTGCAAATAAAAGTGTAGTCTTTAATTATGACCCATACTTTCAATTTGTGTTTTATGTGTAAATATAACAAA
This sequence comes from Anableps anableps, assembly GCA_014839685.1. Classification (NCBI taxonomy): domain Eukaryota; kingdom Metazoa; phylum Chordata; class Actinopteri; order Cyprinodontiformes; family Anablepidae; genus Anableps; species Anableps anableps. The sequence continues at coordinate 7,549,856 of CM026073.1, forward strand.
GGAGGCTACAATGAAACTTATTTGCATCATATGTAAATGAATGAAAATGTGGTGATTGTTACTTATATCGTCCCATGTGCCTCATCATAAACCTTCCTACAGTGGTGCTTGAAAAAGTGTTTCCCATACTTGCGCTCAGCAATATTTTATAGAAATTAATCTGAAGGATTAAAGATCACTTGTGATCTTAGGTCGGTTAGGCTACATCCTTGCCTTTTGTGCAGTGAAACAACTGAATGGTTTAATATTATCCTCTAGAGGAATATCAAATCATCTTCTTAGCTTTGGTTCTTCAGCAAAAGGGATGATTAAACAAAACAGTAAATAATTTCAGTTAATATTTTGAGAAATAAAAGTCAGATTAAAACTAAGAATATCTTGTTTTATTTGTTTTTCTGATTTTGAATTGTACCTGGTTCAACAAAATTTAGATTATAATGTTATGATCCATTAATAGATTTTATGCCATATGAGACAAGTTTAAAATGAATGAAAGGACAAATTTTAACCCTGTGATTTATGACAGCATTAAATCACCTGTGACAAAACACACCAAGCAAACCCAAAATCTGCCAGAGAAAATGCAGTAGTCTGATCCGCCTGTAATAACTATACTCTTTGCTTAGCTCACAAAATACCTGAAGATTTCATTTATCTTGCAAATTGCTGATGCTAATAAGCAAAACAGTGATATGAAGATAAAATCAATGGTTGGCTAGATATGAACCAGAGATTCAGTTGGTTTCATAAGATCCTAAATTATCAGGATACTTAATTTCCTCACAATAATTACCAGAGCTGCATACACATTTGCACGACAGTTTATTCATTGTTAACCTTTTTGAGTTTAACACTGAGCATATTACATTTATTTTTACATGGTTTTGTGAAGATCTAAAAATAAAGCTTGAAACTTCAACTTCAAATTTTTAAATATCTTTTGCTTTTTATTGTGATAATGATAAAAGTTATGATAAAAATGTATTTTCAACTTTGTGGTCTTCTTTTGGGCAACTAAATGGCTGTGGCTGCATGTCACTGCTATCAAAGCCCCACAGATATGAACAATGTTCTTAAAGAAACACCTGTTTTTAAATAGGCTTCTTTAGAACATAAGAAGTGTGATTCTTATCACTAAACTGCACACAGTAACTGTATTTAATCATATTTTGATATCTATTGATGCTCAAATTGAACCAACAGTAGAGAAAATAGTAAAAATAACTATTTTGACGATACATCTAGTTTTGGGGGTGTTCAGTTATCTTTTATTGGAATTCAGCACTGTCAAGAAAAACTAAAATTCTTGTCACGATGAGAAATTTTTCACAATAAATGATATGATAAATGTCCATCCCTGATGTCGGTCTGTGTGTTTTGTTTTGTTTTTTTTGTTGTTTTTTTTTAATCCATTCAGGCTGCGGCTGCGGCCTGGGTTTCTCACACCAGAGGAGGCTGACTGGATGTTCAGTAAGCTGCTAGCAGAGCTGCCATGGTCCCAGAAGACTAACTACAGACTGGGTGGGTACCTGGAACTCCAACAATAGCTACTGGGCAAAGTGTGGGAAAATCAGCGTACGGTTTATAATCTAGAATAGTTTTGCTAATTTAGCTTTTTCTTTTGGGTTCACATTTCTTTTAGTTTCACTCTTCTCATGAACATTTGTGTACTTCATCTTTCACAGATGTTTATCTAACATAATAGAGTTATTATTTATAGTTTGCGTATTCCAAATGCCACATTTATCAACAGTGCCTTACAAAGTTAGTCATACCCCTTTCATAACATACATCTTTAGCAGCCTCGACCAGGTGTTCCTCCAGGATTGTGTTTTTAATTTAATTTATTTTCATCAGTGTAACCCATTCTAACCAGCTTGCCTATCTTTTCTAAAGAATAGCATCCCCATATTATGGTGCTGCAGTTTTAGTTTCTGCCACACATAATGATTTAGATGAAAGGCAGAAAGTTGGTCTCATCTGACATGCTTGCTGTGTCTCCTACATAGTTTGAAGGTTACTGCCACATGGGTTTCTTGTGACTTTCCTGCAACAATGGCTTTCTTCTTGCTTCTCTCAGTCACAATAACAGCAAATGGTAGAATACTTGCCCGTCCCTAGCCCCTCCCCCTGTTTTCTGATGGTGGCTTGACCAATGCAGTGTGAGACGTTCAGATCTTGGGATATTGTTTTATAACCTAATCCTGCCTTCTGAGGCCTTCACAGGACCCCTGAAATTAAACTGAGATTAAACTGCCCACAAGTCATGTCTGTTTACTGATTATGTTCATTTAGAGGTATCACAGTAAAGAGGAATAAATACAAATACACTTCACAGTCACATCAACTCCTAAATAAATATATTGGAGTTTGTGGTGGTAACTTTAAAAAAAATGTGAAAAAGTTCAAAGGATGTGGCTACTTTTTCAGGGCACTGGACCAGAACCGTGATCATTATCAGTTAAATTAGATAAAAACACACACAACTCACCCTGTATGAAGGAATCATGTTGAGATGAAGCCACACTTTTCCCTACAGTCTCCCTTTTCTCCCAGCTGGCTCTCATCCATCTTATGTGCAATTCCGCGACAGCTCTGCAGCAGACATGACAACAGCATGATGTAAACCTATAGGGAGACCGACCACTTCTAAAGCCAGCCCTCAACGTTGGGTTGTGTAATCCATTTTCATTTGTCGGACTTTGTCAACAAAGTAAGTGTGGTGTTTGGTTGAAGGAACTGCTGAGGGAAGTTGTGGGAAGCTGTGCTTTACCGAGCCATTTTAATACTCTGATTCAGTTTTCCCATCCATTTGGATCTCCGGAGTCTAAATTAAGCTGCATACTGATTTCTAACTTCTTCCCTCTGATACCATCTTTTTATGGAAGAAGTATAGCTTCTGAATGCTTAAATGTCTCTTCATATTTATAAATGCTTGCTCCTTGAAATAATTCAGTCTCAGTAAAAGTGATGGCCTGTCAAGCAGTTTGTTTTGGTTTGACTGTGTTTCTGTAACAGAGGATCGGCCAAAGTAAGCAGATCAGCAGAGAATCGAATTAGAGTTAGACGTTCGCTCTGCCTTCGGCTGGAAATAGACTTTGGTGGCAAAATGATTGAAGAAAAACAATATGGAGCCAGTTTCTCCCTGTTCTGTTCTACTCAAAAAGGTTCATTTTATTTACTGATGTTGTTTAAAGATGTTAGAGATGCTTTTATTTACAAAATTAAGCTGTCTGCAGCTGCTGTCTTCTATGAAAAAAAGTAAGTTCAGGAAGGGAATTATGGGATTTTAAGACTTGAAGCAATTTTCATGTTTGTGTTAAAAAAAAAGTCACAATTTCTTTAGAAAGAAACATTTGAGCTCTAGTAAACACATTGCCGTAACCTTCTTGTTATAAACACAATCATTTTTCTTAATGCTCACTGATTGTGTTTATATTTGCCCGTGTTGCTGTCTTTGTCAAGGTGAGGCATACGATGAGCCCAGGCTGACCTGCTGGTATGGAGAGTTACCGTATACATACGCTCGCTCCACTATGGCTGCCAACACACAGGTACGTCCGTTTAAAGGCAGTCGCTTGCACTAGATTTTATTTAGGGGTTTCAGACTAAAGGAGGCTGAATGCATGTAAGAGATTAAAAAAAAAAAACAAAACATGCATATTATTTCCTTCCACTTCATAGTTTCTGCTGCTTTGTGTTGATGGGTGACGTATCGCATAAAATCTCAGTGAAGTTTTTGTCGCAAAGTGTAAAAAAAAACGAACAAACAAAAAAAAAAACCCACATATGTTTATTTTACACTGATGTGTTTTTTTAATCTTAATTTCTTGTTGTGGATTTAATTTTTCTGTTTTTGTCTTTAGTCTCATCTTGAATGCTGTAGTGCTTTGAATCATTTTACTGTCTTACGTCCTTTCCACACAGTGGCACCCATTGCTGGTAACCCTCAGAGAGGCAGTGGAGCAGGCGAGCGGATCCACCTTTAACTCCCTGCTATGTAACTTGTATCGAGATGGACACGACAGCATTGGCTGGCACAGTGACAACGAGGCCTCCTTGGGTGCCAAACCTACAATTGCGTCTCTCAGTCTGGGTGACACCAGAGTGTTCAGCCTTCGCAAGCAGCCTTCAGCGGTGAGATGGCGATGAAAGCTGGTTTCCCTGCCCTCAAATATCTACATTTGTTTATTTTTACACATACATTAGGGCATGTCAGCCCATTTTTAGGAGCACTTTGTTCACAGTAATTCAGCTTTATAATTTCCTAAAAATATTCTGCTAAATCTGTCACTTATTTATTGACTTATTTATTTTGCTTTTTAACCCTCAATCTGGTTTTGGTATCAGTGCTATAATTTGGCTCACATTTCGGAAAACTCTGCGAATTTAATTAAAGGGGCAGTATTATGTGTTTTCCAGCCACATTGTGCCATTTTATAGCACAATCAAATAACTATGTTACCCTTAGTTGTTATAAAAATGCTGCATATATCAAATATGACTTAAAAGAAAATTGACTTCGTAATTTAACACTTTGAAATTAAACCTCTGTCTTTTTAAGAAAGTCCTGGTCTTTCCAACACTCCGGCCTTAGGAAGTCATCACAACATCGGTCCTCCATTAACCCTTTAACAGCATTTTTACCAGCGTTGCGCTGAGAAGTAGCTGGTGTAATGAGCTCAGCAGATGCGCAGTTCTGCCAGGTGTTTGCTAATTTCTGCCACTAGTGTGAAGGAGCTGAGTGGGAAAGTTATGGGAGAGGGTTGCTCTGTGAGGCAGAAGCTTCGAAGCTTAGAAACTGCAGCTCTGAGGAGGAGCTGGGTCTCAAAAGCAGCGCTGGGTCCACGCAGGCGTTTTGCACAGCTGAATGATTGCCATGTGAGATTAAAGGGTTTCTCAAACAAGTATGAAAGAATAGAAGCAACACTCCAGGTATGTTTTTGATGAGGCAATAACATTATAACATGATGTAAAGCTCAAAAAAAGTCAATTTTACATAATACTGCTGCTTTAAAGCTATAGTCATGTAAAAAAATACACTGATGAGATGCTTTAGCAGCTTGTCATGATCTTAATAAAGTGCTTCCCTTACTAACTGTAATTTAAAGGTTTCAGTTTTTAACTCTTGGTCCATGTTTTGTATTGATCTGCTGACATGTAAGGAGGACAATGGCGACTACACATATGTGGATCGAATTCGGATTCCTCTGAGCCATGGGACTTTGCTGCTGATGGAGGGGGCCACACAAGATGACTGGCAGGCATGTTGCACCTATTTAACTCAAAATGGATTCGTATTCAGTTTTTGTTGGTTTCAGTAATATACAAATGTGAAAGTAGGCAAGCCATTGAGCAGGTACGTGCACACAGATCAGCAGGAGTTTTTCATCTGTCATTTACAGTGAATATGTAGATTGTCTCAGATCACCTTAAGCTGGGAGGTACTCTGCAGAATCAAGACAAATATTTCTATCCATTAGGATAATGGTGGACAGTGTGGCTTTAATGTTTTATGACAATATAAAACTTATGCTATAACAGTAGATGAGGCAATAGCTTCCTTTAAAAATTCATCAGTCTTTTTAGCATTATATCTGTTTCTGCATAAAGTCAGAGTTCCACAAACTCAAATATTGCTTTAAAACAAAACATACCCATTGTCAAAGGGCTTTTTTAGAACCCCAATTACATTAAGCAGTAAATTTTTACTGCTAAACACCATACAGTAATTCTATTCAATCTTATTTTGAAATGAATTTGTATTTATTGACGCTTTAATGAACCAGGAGTCAAAGTTCAAGCAGGAAAACTAATCATACAAAAAAATGTTGTTGGGTTTTAGGCCAAATCAAGTAAGTAATCACCACAACAGTGATCAGCTCTACAGGTAACATTCTTGAAAGTTCTTCACTGGGAAAGGATCTCTCAGCCTATATATTGTGCTTTTCAGTTACAACATTTTACCAGTACTTGTGGAAATTAGCAAGGAAACGCTCCTTTCATACCAGATTAAGACTGATTTGCAAACTCCAGAGAGCTGTGTGCGAATTTTGACTTACGCCGCGTTGTGTGCACTAAACTTGCCTAGTCCAAGAATCATCCACACAAAATCCAGCATTTTCTGATCACATCAAGGCACTGAAGCCTGACATTGGTCTTTATGAGTCCAGTATTCTAAAATTATAAGGCTAAGTACAATATCAAGACTCAGCTTTCCATTGGAAAACTCAGCATCCCTTGGTCTTCTGGCAAACAGCACAATTTGGAGGTGTATGCACCACTTTCAGCCTAAGGGCCTTCTCAACGGAGAGTGCAATAGCTAAGTACCAGGGACCTGAACATGGCACAGTTCTGATTAACATGCAGCACAGCGGTGGTGGGACGCGGCCCACATTATGGCTGCTCTGCCAGGACTGTTATAATTGTTTGCTCGGAGCACCGCCAGGCTGACATTGATATGATGATATTGTTGACTTGGTATACAACTATTATGGGCAATCTGGGTTTAAATTCTCAAATAACCAAGGCACATCTGTTTGTGTGAGCCTCTTGTCACGAATAAGCTACCCCTGATGCTAACAGGTTGCTCCACACAGCTGCCAGGACCCAGATATGCTGCTAACACCACAATCTCACCACAGAGGTTCTGTGCATGCTTAAAACAACAGTCCGTTCAATAGGGAGCCCATCATGATCATAATGCTCCTGGAAGACTTGTCCAAGAACCTTAAACACCATCCCGGTTTTAGCATATTTCTTTTTATGTAGTTGTGTGATCTTAATCTAGAGTGAAGGGGACATGACTGACAAAGATTTGTTGTGCAAGGTTTCCACATCCAAGTCTCAATGTTTACAGTAAATAATCATGAACTGAATAGTCATGTGCTTTGACTGAAGACATGTGACAGAGTTGCTTTTAAAGACCGTGGGTTCCTTCTACAATCGACAGGCAGCCAGGACAGATTTGGTGGTCCTGGGGAGTTTAGTAGAGCCTCACCTTTAATAAGAGTCATTTATTTTATGCTCAGACAGCCTCTTGGTTTAAATTAGTGAAGAAATCTTAAGCATGGAATGGAGCAAGGGTACGATACAGTTAGCAGGACAATTTCACAAATTACAGTTTTGTGACAAAAGCTCATCTTAAAATGTATCATGTTATTAGGGTTGGTTTACTTCACTTTGTGTAGAAATATTGCACAGAAAGCTTAAACTGTGAAACTACATGAGAATTTTGAGTTTATTAAAGCAAAATAAAACATCCAGAAGTCATTTAAAGTAAACTACAAGGTGGTATTTGCAGGAGCACACTTGCTCATCATCATTTAGGTATTTGAACAAACTGTGTCATGAATTGACTTTTTTCCCCCCTAATATGACATGAAAAAACTAAACTAAACTAGTATGACATGAAAAAACTAAAAACATGCCAGTATGTTAAAATCCGATTTTTATTTTTTTTTTTATAATCTGTCCATATAAAAAGTGGGGTATAATTATATAAACAAAATTTCTGGTACAAAATAGCAAAGGTTCATAAATAGTTCCATGAGAGACTCCAGATAGCATTCCTTGTAAAATGATGAACAGCAATAAGTTTTTCCTCTTAATATTTTTAGTACAAATATACATTAGAAATTGTATGAACACTGTAAATATTCCCCCATATAATTTTCCAGAGCTTTCCCCCCTCTGTTTTCCCTCACATTAAACAGAATTAGTCGAGTAGTAAAGTGACAAACTAAAGGGCAAGAGAATAAAACATGTGGAAAGTAAGGGGCCAGAGAAAAAGGTTTGAGCATTCACTTAAAATAAGATAAGGTCATGGGTGTTTTATGTTGACATCTCTCTAACTAACCCAACAAAGGTATTATTGCTGCTTTAGAACAAGTTCAGAGAAATATCACTCGAATCATTAATCCACTGTGTTATTGCAGTCAAAGTCCCTCTAACAAAGGCATAGAAGTGAGTGTCTAAATCTGTTCTGTTTAAAGAGCTTAGTTTTAAAAACAGAATGAATTGTACTTTGTGCCGGAAGAGCAGCTAAATGACAAGTAGAGTGTGTGTGTACTTGTATATGTGTATATGTATATATGTGTATATACATATACACATATATATCAGGGATCAGGTAACGTTCAGAGAGTCTTGCTGACTTCTGATAACTTCAATTGGTGAAATGTTACCTTGAAAAACAGTGAAACAGTGTGAAATAGTGAAAAATTTTAATGTATTCAGCTTGATGATGATCACGATGTGGATTATCTGTTCAGCTTGTTGAATATTAATTAAACAGAATGAAAGTGAAATGCAAATGTCATTATTATCATCTTAAAATTGGTAGATAATAATAGATTATGACAGGATTTTTTACACCGTTAGTCAAAATGAAAAAGTCAAACTGAAAATCTAGCACGACCTCGGCGTTACATTGCCTTTTTTTTGTTTGTTTGTTTTTTTTTTTTTTGTAAATTGGTTTATTAGTTTGAAAGTAGTCAATTATTTATTCAAGTTTAAAAAAAAAAAAAAAAAAGACGACTTTTGGTCCCAAGTTTTGAAAATGGTCTCAGGGAATTAAAATATTGTTCACTCTTGATGCCCCATTACAAGGTTGAATATACAGTATTTTTTAACTGGAGTTGATGACAAACTGGACCTGAAATGTCTGGTAATGATCAGTGTCTGCTATTCCTTTGTTAGGTGTGTCTAATGTTACTTTTTTTGGCCTGACAACTTTTACTTGAGTGTGTTTACTGCAGTTAAATAACACACTGGTTTTGCTTTGTGTTAAAAACCTTTCAAAGGTATAATCATTCCTCTTTCTTATTTTGCTTAATGGCACTTAACTCTGCAGGTCATCCCTGAAATTCTGATGCACAGAATCACAAGTCCAAGTGTAAACTGTGTCCGTCCCAGAGAGTAAACACAATAAAAACATGCATTAGCACTGATCATTAAAATGGCACAACACTATTAATGTAACATGCAGTGGACACTCTTGATGTTCTAGACGAGAGAATACATTCAGCAAGTACTTTTACTTTCAATACTTTAAGTATTTGTAAAAGGAAGTACTTATTTTTACTCAAGTAAAAATGTTAGTGAAGTACTTTTATTAGAGTACATTTTTGTCAGTTTATTTGTACTTTTACTTAAGTACAGCGTTTGAGTACTTTCTCCACCACTGATGCTGTTCATTTCACTCCTTCACTATTTTCTACTTTTACATTTTTTCTTGTTGTATAGAACTTTTTTAGTACAAAAAGGAGCCCTTCACCTCAGGGCGCCAATTTGTACCTGAGTGGGATGTTTCATCCAACTGGCAGAGGAGTGTTGACTTTCATAGATACCAGGAAGTACTGAAACTTACTTGATTTTATACCTTGAAACCAGTACTTATAGTTAATGTAATGGTCTTAATTGTTGAGAGAATACACAAGGAGACATTTATGTTAAGAGGGATTATTCTTATTATTAGTCCTAAAATAGGGCAAATTGTACTCATCGCACATTTAAATTCCAGTTTACAAAGTCAACTCTAAATAATTTTGTCTTCATTTTAAAATGGTAAAATGCTATCAATACATTGATCACCCTAACACAAACACACAGTAGGATATGCCTCTGCTCATCATGTGAATTAAGGCTAGAAATAAATATTTTAAGCCCTGTAAGTTAATAACTGCTAAAATCTATGAGCAGATCAAAGTCTTTGGAAATCGTCCATAAATCTCTAACTAGTGCTTCTCTACTTCCACTTTTAATACATGGTTATCGATAAGTCAGTTTGATGTCTCTTTTTCCTGTTATTGGTGTGTATAACTTTAATAAAGAAACTTTTTTTATGCTGTTCTCACATTTAGCATTAAAAATAATAGATTTTTCCTGCGTTTGATTGTGACTTTTTGAATGAGGCAGATTTATGAACAGTGAATAGGTTGAAAAGTTTAACATCGAGTTTATAACCTTTAATTTAATGGTCAGTTTTTTAGTGTTGCATATTAGCAGACACCTCCACCTGTTCCTGATCCATTATCAGTCCATTCAGCCTTCCAGATCTGGAGAAAACTCTGCATGTGAACGAGCATTTGAGATACTTCACTCATTAGTCTCTTTATCTTCATCAGCATCAAGTGGCAAAGGAGTACCACGACAGGGGCCCACGCATCAACCTAACCTTCAGGACGATCCACCCAGAGCCGGAGGGCCACAGAGCGGGCACAAAGATGAGATTTGCAGCAAAGAAACTGTAGATTTCTCTTAGAGTCGGGTACTAAAGGCTGTTCAAGGAAATTTTCACCACTTCAATGAATAGATATGTTTTTGAGGAAGCACTGAGAGGAATGAATAGCACTTGGGTTCTAAGGCATTATACAGTCCTGCTTAGTTTATATAAGCCGAGAAAAGTAGCTGAGGTGTCTTGTAGTACTTAACATTTCTGAGGCTGGTGGTGCTTTTTCCAAAGGTGTTTACAGAAACTTTATAGAACATTTTTTTTAGTGGTCACTTAGCCAACTTGAAACACAGTTCCACCCACTACTTTTGTTGCCTTCTGCAGAGTTAAATATGTTAAATAAACAATAACTTTTTATGATTTTTACCTTAATGAACAGATTTCATCAGTTTGATGTAAAATCTGGTGGAAATATGTATTTGAACAACTGTTTTTGGTTGAAATTCAAATGTTTGTGTCCTGGTTAATAGCATAAGAAAGGTTCTGGAATGACTAATCTATAAAGAGACAGTTCAGGATGTTCACTTTCAGTGTATGAGAGTATGCCTTGTGTTTTTTTTTTTTTTGTTTATTTTTGGGAAGGCTGCTATTTAAACCAAGGGTGTGAGTAAAGTAGCCAGTTGGGTCAGAGAACAACAGGAAGTGATTTCCTCAGTGAAGATAAAGTTTCTTGGGAAAGTTGGTCAGTCACTCTGAATATTATTTCAACAAAAATATTTTCTAATTATTCTAAGTTTTTTTTTTTTTTTTTTTTTTTTTTTTTTTTATTTGTTTTGTTTTTGTTTTATTTTCTTGACAAAAGTGCAAATATTAAAATAAAAACATTTTTGGAAAATTGAAGTCTGTAGTTTTCTCTATTTGAGAAATAAAAGGCCTTTTAATGTGAAAAAACTGCAAAACTATTTCAACCACTTTGTATGTTTTGATTCATTTCTTTTCTGAAGCACATGTTTTTTCTTGAGATAACAAAACTTAAATCATTTGCTGAACTATGGAGTTTTTTTTTCTCAATAAACATTTTTCTTATGCAAGTTGAGGATAACTTCTGTATCTGTAAATCTTTTCTGTAAAGTGAAAGTGTTGCAATGGATTAGGAAACTGAAAACTACCACAGACCTGAAGCAGATTTTTTTTTTTTTTTTTTTTTTTTTTTTTTTTTTTTTTTTTAGTTTATATCAGACAATGAAGAAAGTTGATTTTCTGAAAAAAAGTCTATATAGTTGAGGTCATTTGTTTTTTAGGTAATCCAAATCTGATCAACATAAAGCACAGTGTTCATGCAAAAGTTTAAATTTATGTCCGAAGACTGTAACATTCCTTTTTGTTTTTTTCTATTAACAAGGGTGACATTTTTGAAGTTTCTTTTCTCATCTGTTCCAGGTGGAGCTTTGATATGAATGCTCAGCAACAATGACTTGACCGAGGGATGAAAAACCAGTGAAAGTCAATGGGGCAAACGCCTTAAAAATTATACTAAGAAGTCCTATTTAAAAGATTAGAAGAAGGAAAAACAAAGGAAACAAAATTGGGACAATTCAAGATTTTTGCATGGTCTGCAGCACCTTTAAATCTTTAAAACATCTAATGTAGTGCTTAAATGTAAAATATCCAAATTGGCTGTGTTTTTGTCTGAAGGGTGAAAAATTGTGTTTGGAAGAGGCCATGAGGGTAAGGATTAGAAAAAGAAGTTTGTCATGTAAATAGGCTGAAATTTGAGTGTACTGTTTTCAAAATACAGCTAGCATAAAACATATGCAGCCCTCCTGACCTGTGGCAGTGCAGGAATTATGCAACCATTGTTGCAATCACAATGAAAAGATATAACTGTTTTTTTTCTCTCTCTCTCTTTATGTGCTTCTATGGAAAAATACCTTTCTACAGATTAGAGTATATAACATTTTAGTCACTAAACATTTAAGAAGTAAAAAGGGAACAAAAACAGTTGAAAAATTTGAGTTATTTAAAATGTTTCTGCAGAAGTTGGGTTTTATTTAGAATTATGGATGAAAACTTTCTGTCATTGAATATAAAAGCAAACCAGAGAATGTGAAAAATATACATAAAATGCAAACTAAAGGCATTAAATAGGAGCCAGAAGTGAAGCATAAACAGATGTAAAATGTAGTTTTAACTATGAGTTGCATTTGTCTTCTCCAAAAGAAGGGCGAGAAATGGTTGAGAAATCACTGAACTGTATCAAATGACGCATAGATTGCTGTAGGAAACCCTTGAGGGTCACCTTTAAGAGCTTGGAAGCATCCATGATAGTTAATGTATCAGTAAGTTGTTCCGTGGTCAATTTTAAAAAAGGTGAAAATGTCAATTTTGGCAAATTTATAGATGCATTAGCAAGAAACTGGACAAAAAACAAGATATCATTAATCATTTTGATCAGATCGAAGTCTGGATACACCATATTTATATAATTAGACATTAGGTCACTGGATACATAACCTCAAACTGCTGGTAGGGATCCAGTCATTCCATTGGGCTCTCTATGTAGTTTATAAATAGTCTCTTTCAGCATGGGAACTGCTCCAGTCTAACTTTTCATCACAACAAAACTATCTGCTGGTAAATTGGTATTGCAGTGTAATGTAACTGCTCTCAGCTCCTGGAAGCTGAAAAGGTTGTTTTAAAACCGAAGCTGAATAAAACAGCTTTTTATCACTATCTGTTAAAGAAGAAACTGTGATGCAGCTCAAATATGGTTTGCCAAGAGCTTCACAGTTAAGTCTGGTGTAAAAGAAAATTACATTTTTAAATAATCTACATTTTATAGAAAAAGTGGTGCATCGGAGTGTAACGCTCACCAGAACCAATTAATTCATTAAAAAAAAAAACAGATAAAGGGGTTTTATTACCTGCAAGATGTTTCAGATCAACAATGATTTCCCTTCAGACTTCTTTATTTTTATTTTTTTCTTTTATTTTTTGTGTTTTATTTATTGTTGAGTGGGGAAAAATTTTTCTAGTCTTAATTAAAAATGACATTTTTAAAAATAGTTTTCCTTTAATTACTTTTAACTTGACAGTTTCGGCCCCTGTGGCAAAAAGTTTAGACACCAATGGCTTCGAGGGGTTACATAAAATTTAATCACTGCAGTTTGGTCTTTTTGTTTTCCTGTTCTCACTGGATGCGTCATGTTTGTTTGTAATAATGTTTATAGCCAACAAAGCTAAACAGTTAGTTTATTCTGACTTTACTCATGGTCAAGATCCCACTGTGTTGCCATACGTAGCTGTCAGTTGTAAGGCTTAAGAGAGTTCTTGGATGAATATTTGCACCAAACACCACACACTGATACACCATAGCAGTCATACTCATAATGTTGCTCACTTTTAGGCTACAGATTAGTACTTTAAATTAACGGCACTCATTTGTTATGTTAGATGCTTTTACAAGGTACTTTCTTGATAAAATACCTTGCAAAAGTATACTTACTCCTTGAACTTTTTTGCCAAGTTACAACCACAAACTCTAATATATTGCATTGGGATTTTATTCAATGGACCAACACAAAGTAGTGCATAACGGTGAAGTGGAAGGAAAATGACATGCAGTTGTAATATCTTCTGTGAAAAATATGAGCAGCTTGGCGTACATTCATATACAGCCCCCTGAGTCAATATTTTCTAGCTCCATTGTTCATTGCTTTCTCTACATAATAGTTAAACCTGAGAGCATTCATTTGTCCTAATTCAACATTGTCTTCCTAGTTTGTAAAAACACTATATATACATATTTGCAAAAGCACTTTTTATTTCCCAATAATTCATTTTAATTTTTGAATATAATATTTATACTAATAAAACTGATTCTGAATTCTCAAATATTGTCACAAATTTACAATTGGATTTAGGAGCGGACTTTGACTGGACCATTGAAACAAACAAATAAATATGCTTTGATCGAGACCACTTCTTTGTAGCTTTGCCTGCCGGTTTGTATCTTCATCCTGCTGAAAGGAGAACCACCAACCCAGTCTTGGGTTTTTTCAAGCTTCAGGCAGGCTTTCTTCCAGGATTGCCCTGTTTTTAGCTCCATTTGACTTCTTGTCAAGTCTGACCAACCTCCCTGTTCCCAATGAAGAAAAGCTGGACCACAGCATGATGCTGCCATACAGCGTTTTACATGTGGTAAAATGCATACAGTATGTCGTGTTGCTTTTTTAAAAGCAACTCTTTTTCTTCATTCCGCTCTCCCATGAAGTCCAGATTTGTGGATTTCAATACTACTTCTTGTTCTCTTGACAGATGGTCCCTAGTGAACTGTGAATCTCTGAGGTTCCTCCAGAGTTACCATGGCCATCTTGGCTGCTGTCCTGATTGATGCTCTTTGGCTGGACAGTGTCTCGGAAATGTTCAAAGATGTTTTTTTTTACTGAGACTGAATTACACACAGGTATACTATATTTACTAATTAGGTGACTTTTGAAGGCAAACTGGTCCCCCGGATTTTATTTAGGACTATCAAAGTAAAAGGGGTCTGAATACAAATCCAGACTATTCTTTCAGATTTTTATTTGTAAAAAAAAGTGAAAACTATGTATCCTTTTCCTTTCTCTTCACAGTTGTGTTCTACTTTGTGCAGATCTATCACTTAAAATTCCAAATATTTCAAAATTTGTGTTCGTAGCTTGAAAAAATTTGGAAATGGGTGATACTTGCTCAAAGCAATGTATGCTCTGTAACAACGGCCAGCAAATAAATCAGGTGTAAAATACACCAAAAAAGATTAAAATGGGTTAACAATGGAAGATAATTTTGTAATTATTTAATTTACTTGGCACAAAGAATGTGGTATATCAGTCTGTTCCACTTAGCAGTTCGTATGAGGTCTTTAACTGATTAAAGGTCTTCATCTCAAGTAAAGTTTATTGTGCAGATAAATGTGTAGTTTACAGTTTGATTCAAAACTATCAGGTATCATACTGGGAAACTGTGATATTGTGATTCGTTTTGCAGAACAAACAGAAATAACAGGACAGTGAGTCATCTCTGATCTTGAGGGTTGCACTTTTATGATCAAAAACCATGTCATACACTATAAGCATTTCAACTGCTTTCTTCAAGTCTCACACATCTGAGTGCTAAATAGAGCAAACTGCCTTAGCAACTCACCACAGAGCATCACCTGTTTCTTTACACAAAAATGAATTTAGGAATTTGTCTTTGTGAGAAGACTGAGGCAATAAGGAACCGTTTGCCACTGACTGTGGCAAAAATGTATAACGGGTCCTGTTCTGTTGTGGCAGTACAGGTTAAAAATGTGAAAAAAATACTGGATCTGATGTGTCCTGGTGTGTGGATTGGAACATTCTGTACAAAATAAAAGGCACTCCACACCAGCTCACATTAAATTAACTAGAACTGAACATTCAATTTAATTTTGGCGCAGTGTCTTGATGTTCCAGACAAGATGATCAGTGCCTTTTCCTTGAGCACTGATTGTTCCAGCTTCACACCAATAACAATTACAGCAAATCACAGAGAAAAACAATGAGGTTTTTTTTTTTTGTGTCATTATTTTTCTGACGTCCAATAATCGCATTGTTTATCAGAGCATAAACATGGTGGATAAATTGAGAAATCGGTTTTCATGAAGTGCTTCTGCAGACTTTTATTTATAAACGTATATATTTTTACAGGTTTATATTTAAACTAAAGCTATTATAATAACTCATTAATTTATCTTTAAATGTAGACTCTTGTTGCTGTCTGCATGTTTCATGATGTCTAGAAAGTAGCTTGGAAGGAGACGCGACAAACAAGTTTCCCGTCGCTGTTTACTTGTTCCAGGTCTGTTGTGCAGAGCTGGAAGTACTTGAGTTACTGTAATCACACCAGAGCTGCAGTTTCCCATCACTGTTTGATCTCCCTTTGTGGCCACTGGACCCACTGTGTGGATCACATTTAATTGGGCCTCGGCCCAGACTCTGTCCTGTTCTTTGTGGTTTACTTTACTCTCTCACATTCCTGCGACTCGTCCCATATGAGCAGACAGTTAAGGCATTTATAAAGGAGATTCTAGCTTCACAGATGCCAAGGTTCAACACTAGTGACAGAACGTCAACAACGTTATTGCAATTACATATTTTCCTATCATGCAGACCAAGTCAGTATGAGCTAAAATGTCCTAGGAATGTTTTCCACAACTTGTTGAAGCTATGCTACAAAGATTTAAGGCAGTTCTGTTGGAGGTCTAACCTGGTGGTGAGGTGTACCTAATTAAAGCTGCAGTATGTAACTTTTACAAAAATATGTTTCTTGCATTTTTGTTAAAACCGTCACCATGTCATAACAGTATGTTATGAGACAGATAATCTGTGAAAAAAATCGAGCTCCTCCACCTCCTCCCTCAGCTACTATTGCGGTCTAAAGAAATGCACCGCTCCCGGTCAGAAACAACCAGTCAGAGCCAGAAATAGCCCATCCTTGGCCTTGATCATTTCCAGCTTGTCTTTAACTCTTATCATCCTCCTTTCCCTCTTGTCTATTTTATCCTGTGTGGGCTAGTTGTATCATGTTGCAGCTGCCACTGAGGGAACTACTTCTGAGAAGGTTGGTATCTCCTATCCTTTATTTAGCTAGAGTTCACCACTGGATCAAATGTAAATTACAGTCTTGGTATTTAGATAGCTGACATAACTCACATTTAGTTCTTGAAATACATTTAAGTAAGTCTTTTGGCTTGATATAGTGGATTACACAAACAAAATGAAGATCTTTCTTATATTCATCACTCTCCATTTCCCCATTACAAGTTTGACTTAATATTTGCTTCCCTGTTATAGATAATTGTGTGTGCAACAAAACACCTTATTAAAATCTATTCAAATGTGTTAGCTGCAAATACAACAGAGGGGTGTTTTCTCCTTTGTACCTGGAGGGACAAAGGAGGCAGGAGATGGCTAAGATTTCTGCAAGTTTTGTTAGGTTAATATACTTTAAGACCATAAATAATTGTATTAAAGCTCAAAAATAACACAAGTTAAATTAATGTCTTATCCCCTAACACAACTAACTTATGAAGTAAATTAATTAGGTACAGTGGACTAGAACCTATTCGGAGGTCAGTATTTGCGGAGACACCTATTTGTGGATATTTTTGTAGAACAAATATCCAAATTATTTGTGGAAAATTTTCCTATTCATGGATTTTTTTCAAAAACAGCATGTCTGGAATATTAAATAAAAAAATAAAAAAAATCAACTTGGGAAGCTGAAATTCATACCCTTCTTCATATTTACATATTAATTGGTCTTTCTCATTGTGGAATCTGTCAGGTCCTGGGTTGTTTTTGGGTTTGATTATTTGATTCTAGTTTTGATTCTTGTTCTGTGTTTGCCTTAGTTCCTTTTTCTTTGATTAGATCAGCCTTGTTCCTGTGTTTCTTTAGTTCAGTCTTAGTTATTCTAGTTTATTATGTTTATTTATTCCTTGTGTCTAGTTATTCTTTTAGATTCATTTGCTGAGTTCCCATGTTGCTCTCCCTCACCCCTTGCTGCCATTCTCTTTCTCCTCAGTCTGTTTTCTGCTCTCTCCTCTCACACCTGCAACCCGTTAGCCAATCAACGCTGGACTGTTGTTCCAGCATTCACTCTCACAGTATTTAAAGGTGTCATGACAACAAATTTCATTTTTCTGTGGTTTTGGGGGCATAATATGATCATATTATGCCCTGATGAGGCCATGTGAATGTCAAGAGTTGGTATCAAAAGCCCTGCTCAGACAGTCAGCTTTGTTTCTTTGCTGAAAAATGGACGAATCAGAGAACAGTTTATCTTTCTATGTAATTCATATTCTCCAATTAGAGCACACCATCAAGCAAACAGCCCTCCCCCTCCCCTTCCCTTCTCCCCCCCAGTTAATACACTGGCTAATTTAAGGGCTAAAATGCACTAGGATGTCTGGCTACTCCACTTGAGAAGAGGATGGCTACTAAAAAGCGGAGCTGTTTTGTCCGAGGGTGCTCAAAAACGGCTGGAAGTTTCCACTTACTCCTGAAACTTAATTTCCTTTTGGGATAAATAAAGTATTTTTGAATTGAATTTGAATTGAATTGAAGGATGAGAGAATCAAAGAGGAGTGGCTGAAGTTCATTTATGGGGAAGTACCACACAATTATAATCCCAATTTGAGACTATGTTCAGCACATTTTACTGAAAAGTTTCCCAAATATGGTTGTAGCCAATCAGAGTGAAGTCAGCTGGATAGAGCCACATATCATTACCATACCTAACCTTTTTACCGAGGAGGGAAATCTGGCCTGCCAAAACAACCCCCTACAAAAAGGTGACATTATTTTTTCATTCAAATGCTTTGGAGAATTGACATATGCAGCAATATCAACTACATGAAATAGTTTATAGAGTGATGTCACCACTCCTTTAAACTCCTCTCCTGCTCTCACTCCTTGCTGGTTCCTCTTATTATAGTCCCGTTACTTCCCTGTTAAACCCTATCTTTACTCCTGGATTCTTGTGTTTTTGTTCTCCTCTGGCTCCCTGCAATCCCTGTGGTTTTTGTTATTCTAATTTTTCATTAAAATTACCAAATCTACTCACCGCTTCTGCCTGTCTGTATTTGGATCCAACATCACCAACCTACAATGATGACAGAATCATGGAAAACATGAAGTCATCTCGTTTCTCTGTTGTTACTATCTGTCTTCTGCTCTCTAAATACTTTTCTTTCCTCTGTAAACATTAGCAGCTGGCTCTAATCCCATGTTAACATCATTAGTGGCTTTTCAAGTATCCATGGGGTAACACTGGCTGCATTACTCAATTCTGGTCAAAATATTTTTTGACATTTTAATTGAGTTTTCGGGGCTGCACATGGTGTGCAGTTTGATTGTCAGTAGATTTAATTGAATCTAATTGTAGATTCTTATTCCAAAAAATGTCAACAAGATATCTTGTTGACAATTAACCTGCACTGATCCTACCTCTTTGTGAATGCTACAAGTATGGTTTTTGTCTGAATTTGAGAGTTTTTTGTATTGTACAGGCTGGATGATACTATAAATCTTCCAATGGCGATATTAGAAAATATTACAATAACAATATCAGTTGTCATATATACCTATTGTTTTCTTTCCTCTCTTTTCTCATCTGTGCTTCCATCACTTTGTGAGGTTTAGCATTTCGTGCAATGTCATTAGTGTCTGGAGTGAGCATCTGCTGGTATGACACTTTGTCCAGCTGACTAAATTTGACATTAGCATGAACAGTGCAAGTTTATAACACTTGGAATATATTAGCTAACAACTATTGTGCTCCAAACAGTCCTTTGCGATATGAATTTTGCACACACTGATATTGTGATGAGGGCATATTTGCAATATATTGTATAACCCTAGAGTGGTCCCACGATATTCACAGGGGTTAGAGACAAAAACTAGTTGTGAATAACTAAAACCCCCAAAGACTTGTGTCCCCCTCTAAAAACACTTATAATTGCCTCTTTATTTGGTCAAACACCAAATATAACTTTCCATAATAATAATGTCCATAAATAATTTGGAGTTACATTCTACAGAAAAATCCATAAATAGGTGAATGTGCAAATACTGAACCAAGAATAGGTGGGTGTCCACTGTCTCTGTGTAATTCTTGTTGAGTTGCAGGGAGTATGGTTCCTATGTCCAACTCTCAATAGGCGAGAGTTGGGATACACCCTCAACAGGCAGTCAGTCCATCACAGGGTCACACAGAAATACACAGCACAATCAATCATGCACAACTTCATCTGAGAAGAATTTATAATTATTATAATTTGTACTTTCCCCCCTGGGGGACTATAAAAGGTATTCTTCTTATTATTATTATTGTCGCTAAATGTCTATACAGTGGTGAAGTAAAAGTCCCAATAATTACAATTCAAAGTAGTACGAATTAATGGTCATCCCACATTCCACTCGATACTTGTTTAGTATTATTTAGTGTGTAAACTTGACTTCTAAAAATATAACAAACAAGTTTCTGAGTTTCCATTTGTACTCTCAGAAACAAAATGTTGTTTGTTTCTCCCTAATTCAAATTCAAAAATATTTTATTTATCCCAAAGGGAAATTAAATGTTGATGTAACTCATTTAATTAAGGAGTTGTTATAAATTGTGATGGGTGTGGGCAGGAAGGATCTCCTGCAGCAGTCCGTTTTACAACCAGTCTGAAGAAGCCTCTGACTGAAGAGACTCAGTTCTCTAATGACAGTCTCATGAAGAGGATGGTTAGGGTTGTCCATAATTTTCTTCATTTTTTCTGTAGATGACAGGAGTCTGACTTTTGCTGGAAGTCTGAAGTGTGCAGAGTGAAAAGGAAAGGTGAGAGTACAGTCCCCTGTGGTGCTCCTGTGCTGCTAACCACCTGGCTAGACACACAGTCCTTTAGTCTCACAAACTGTGGTCTGTTTGTCAGGTAGTCATTGATCCAGGCGATTGTTGAAGCCTCCACCTGTGTCTCCTGGAGTTTCAGATGAAGTAGATCAGGCTAAATTGTATTAAATGCACTGGAGAAATCAAAGAATATGATCCCAACAGTACTTCCTGCTTTGTCCAGATGGCAGTGGGTTTGTTGAAGCAGGTGTATAATAGCGTCTTCAACTCCAACTCCACGGCGATAAGCAAACTGGAGGGAGTCCTGATATTTGCTGGTTTGCTTACTCAGGTGGAACAGCAAGAGTCTCTCCAAAACCTTTATGATGTGAGATGTCAGGGCAACAGGTCTGTAGTTGTTGATGACTCATGGGTGAGTTTTCTTTGGTACTGGAACCAGACAGAATGTCTTCCACAGCAGTGGAACCTTCTCTTGGGTTAGGTTAATGTTGAAGAGCTGCAGAATCCCACAGAGCTGATCTGCACAGGCCTTCAGGACTCTAGGGCTGACACTATCTGGACCTGCAGCCTTGTTCTAGTTCAGTCTCTCCAGCTGCCTCTTCACCTGATTTCTTGAAACATAAAAGTGGGAGGGGGAGGCAAAAGGAGCTGCAACATCTCCTGATTTGGTTGAAGACAAACTAGTGGAAGCAAAAGAGTCTATGGCTGAAGTAGAGGATAAAACATCTGAAGTGTGACAGGAAAGGTGTGGGTCAAAGGAGGGTTGGATGTCTGTTTGGCTGGGGGGAGGAGGGGAGGATGGTGAATTATAAAATTACAACCAAATATAAACTCAAATCTAGCTGTGAGACTTCAGACATGACTTCAATGTTATTGCTCTTCTGAAAATGCAGCATAAACAAACACTGTGTTCCTGATGGGAGTACTTCCCACTCCCTAAGTCTCATTCTATAAATAACTGTGTTGTCTCCATGTTGCCTTACTAAGTCAGTCGATAAGAAGGCTCGATAAGAGTACTATGCTACATTCTGTGTGGGACTGGTACTTGAGTAATTCACAAGTTTTATTTTGCCAAAATTGACTGTGTTAGTACCAGAAGTATGGATATACCTTTAACTTTTTCACATTTTTTTCACTTTGCAGACTCATACCTCAATGTATTTACTGGGATTTTATGTAATCAGAACCAAGTTATGCATTAATCGGATGTTGAAAAAATGAATGGAAGTTATTTAAATATTTTTAAAATGAAAATCTGAAAATTGTGGTGTGTATTTGTATTCAGAAACCCTTTACTATGGTATCCCTTAATAAAATACAGTTCATTTAATTAGCAAACATAGTTAATTTCTGTGTAATTTAATCTTAGGCTAAATCCAGTTGTTCTGTGAAGGCTTCAGAGGTTTGATAGAGAACATTAGACGGTAACAAACAGCACCATGAGAATAAATGAGCACCAGACAGGTCAGGTATAAAATTGAGGTGGAGTTTAAAACAGAGTTAGGTTATAAAAAAATATGCTATACTTTGAACGTCTCATGGATAATTATTCAATGTTTCACTGTTGGCCCCAGCCATGCAAAAGAAAGGACTAAACTACATACAGAGAACAAAAGAGTCTGGTAAAAACTTTGGATCCCAGAATGCACTGCATTAACCCATTTTCATTCACAGTTGCCAGGAAGGAGTTTCACATCATGATCACATGGCATCATTAAAAAAAAAAAAAAAAAAAAAAAAAAAAAAAAAAAAACTCTGAAGTGGGCCAGAGTATTTCCTCTTTCCTGTAGCCTCCATAGGTGGCATCGGGGAGGACACACACACCTTTGTCTTTTCCTCACTGGCCAAGTAAAAGACTGCATCTTCAAAGAAACCCTGGATCTAAAATTGATCAGTCTGCTGTTTGCTTAACCAGTGACTGTCCCGGCCAAAAATATAGCCTAAATGTTATCTAAGCTCCTCCAGAAAAGAATCTTGGAGAATTGTAGATTCCCTAAGGAGAGATTTGGAGCTGTTGGGGCATCTGGAAAATTATTCATCCAGAGAAGAAGTGAGTCTTGTGTTGGTCTAACAGGGAAATAGTATGAGACAATCCATTTCTATAGTTGCTTTTTACGAAAGGGTGAGGTGAAAAAGGAGTGAGCTTAAAACCTCATCCAATATCCAGTCCAAAATTGGGAAACAATTCTGTATATTTTCCATCCTAAAGGAAGATTGTTTTGTGAGGCAAAAGTAACAACAAGCTCTTATTAAACAAAAAAAGTCAACATCAGTCAGGATTCATCCCAGAAGGAGTTCTTTATTGTATCAGAATGAAATTCAGAAGTTATGAAGAAAAGGGATTAACATTAAATATTCAGTCTTTGCATAAACTTGATGTTGACCTTTCAAATTCATCATTTTTCCAAGAATTCTTCAGAAAAAATACATTTCTGTCATGATCCTTGGATGTTTGGTTTTCATTTGCGTATGTGTTTTGACCAATGGTGTAGTCAAAAATGGTCTTTTTCCGGGCCTAATAAAAAAAAAAAAAAAAAAAAAAAGGGTGGACCAAATAATTATAATTGAAGGGAAGTCTATTTGGAAGTTCCACTTTTAACAGATATATATATATATATATATATATATATATATATATATATATATATATATATATATACACACACACACATACACACACACACACACACATACAATTTTTAAGATGATGACATTTAATTGCACTTCATTCTGTTTAATATTCAACAAGCTGAACAGATGATCCGCATCGTGTCATCATCAAGATGAATACATTTAACTTTTTCTCTGCAGTGATGAAGTTTTGAAATCACGTAACATTTCATCAACTGAAGTGATCAGAAGTCAGCAAGACTCTCTGAAGTTATCTGATCACGCAAACACTCCCCTCAGAGGGAGAATAATCCCGCAGCAGTCAGATGCGCTCCAAAGCCTCTTGTCCGTAACTCTTCAACGCGCCGTCTTCAGATCTCAGATTGCGTCCAGATCAGAGATGATACTCCGATGGAAATCTGTAATCTGTCAAAAATGACGTTTGGCTATCAGATTTTTCCATCTTCAGTTAAAAAAATATTCCTAATATTTTCCGTCTTTGACGCGGGTTTTTAAACAGTGACGGAAAAATTTGACAGCCATCCGTCATTGTGACAGATTACACACACCTGTGTGTAATCCACTGATTTGGTGCAAACCCGCAGTTTCAACTTTACGCACAAAGTATATCGCGGAGGTAATTAATTCATTCAATAAAATAATAATTTCCATCAGAGTATCATCTCTGATTTGAATAAAGAACTAAATGCATCTTGCTCTCATGGACCTGACAGCGAGTTGGAGTTATGCACGCGTCTCCGCCCTGCTGCGCTGGGCACTTAGCTGGCGCGACGGAGCTGTTCCTGATCACCTTAATTTAAACTAGGTACAGCTGCGCTCCAGACGTCTCTGAGAAGCAAAAATGATGGGAAATGATAGATCACACTAAAAAGCCAGTGATGAAAAAGGATGTGTAGTGTCATATAAAATACTGTAGTTCTCAACTTCCAAAACTAATATTTTCCCCTCCATTGCGCTCTCACTTTGTCTGCCTTTTGTGACACTCCTACCCTGGAACTGTGACTTCGGGAAAATTACACTGCTTTTCTTCAAGTTGGTATAAAGACTTTAAGTGGGTTGAATATAATGTGGGAAAGCATGCTGGGTGTTTTTTTTTGTTTGTTTTTTTTACACATAAGCCGACCCGTTTGTATGTAGTCAAAATGTCTCAGGGTCTTTATGTTGACCTGCAGGCAGAATCTGAGTTCTGTTGCCGCACTACACGCTGGAATTATAAACGCCACTTAAGCCAAAATTTTGAAATCTGGGATTTCTCAATTTGAAGCGATCAGAAGTCAGCGTTACTCTCTGAAGGAGGGACAGTGGAAGGAAATCCTGCAGAATGTGCTTCTTCACCAGACACACTCCAAAGTTGACTTGCTCAGACAGCTTGTCAATACTGACTGTCTCTGGTTCATCAATAGCAGATAAATCCGGCGGTGGTTCAATACCTTCCTTTTTGAATGGGTGGGCCCTGGTACATAGCCACTGGTTTTGACCATTTCTGTGTTGTTTACTTATATTTGTTAGTTATTGCTATAAAGTTCTCTGTATTCATGATTGTTTGAAGGGTGTTGCCATATCAGTTCATATCCTGTATGTTTAGTTTCTTAGTTTATTCATGTGTTCTGTGCTTTGTACATTTGTATTTATTTCTCTTAGATTTTTGTCTGACCTTTTCCTCTTGGTTTGTAGTTTCTTTGATTCTTTGTTCAGCTCCCTCTGTGTAAATTAATCTCCCTCAATCAGTTTCCTTGCTTTCTCCCTACCAAAGGTGTACCACATTTCTTCTGATTAGTTCATGGAGGTCCATTCTCATTTTCCTCCCCTGCCTCAACATACAATCTCACTGGTTTTCATTCCTCTCTGCTGGATTATACGTTACCTTTTCCGTTTGATTGTTCCTTACCCTAACAATTTCACTCACTCTGGTTCGATGCCTTGCTCTCTTCGTGACAGCTTTGTAAGTCCTTGTTTTTCAGTTTTTAAAAACTCTCCTTGCTGCATCTGACCTGCCTACATTTGAGTCCAACTAAAAACCAAACCATGGTAATTTTAGTAACTGTCTGACAGGTTCAGGTAATCCTTGTTTGAAAAAAATAATTGTGATTAAAAATTAGTCCTCTTTAGTAAGGCTAAATTTTAACCGATTATGTTAGCAAACACCAAAACCTGGGAGTGGATTTTTGATGATGGTTAAGTTGTTTTTTGTAGTAACATGCAAATGCACTCATACATTTATAGTCAAACCAAAATACTTGTCTTTGTCAGTATGAAGCCCTTTTTTTAAACTTTGACTCAAAAGTGTGACTCAATGAATAAAATCAAAAATTATATTTCATATGGAATCATCTGAATTTTCTGACAAGCCTTTTATTACCATCTGCTCTTGGCATACCTGGACATTATACAGCCTACTGACCTCGTCTGGTACTTAAGGTGTGATGGACTGGCCAAAGGCGGCCAATACACTTACACAAATTGTTAATTTTGCTGCCCTAATATGAAGTATTTATTGATTAACGTCAGCTATAAAATGGCTCTGTTTCTGGAGCACACACTGTTGTTCTCAGGAATAACAGATTGAATAAACACTATCAGACTAAACCTACAGTGAAATTTTAAAACTTGTTGCCAGTTATTTTTCTAAAAGATAATTTTGTTGCTGTTGTCAATATGGCATGTTGCATTTTTATTACTCAGCTGCAAAAACAACCTTACCAGCAGCTGCTGAAAGCCATATTTGAAGTTTAATATCAAATGTATTTTTAAAATATTTTAGTTCAACCAACAATATGACCCTGAATAATATGGCCATTCAAAATGAATTGCTCACTCCTGGCTTTGGTCCTTTTTGTCATATGGTATACACAACAGTTGTGTTTGGTTTCTTTACTCTCATGTCTCACCAAGGACCTGTGAGGTAGGCTCTTATTGTTAATAAGGAAAGAGATCATACTGTGACTTTGGACCTTTAATTCTCCTTTCTGCAGGCTGCTGACATTTAGGTTGCTGTGCTAGCAGGAGTGTCCCGTAACGATGGTTACAAGCAGATTTGCTAGTCTGGGAATGTGTCCTGCAGCGTGTTCCTCACCTTCTGACCCTGTGGGCTTGGTTCATTTTCTTACTTATCTTTCTGCCTTTTTCATCATTCCCCTCTTGCACACTGTCTTTAAAGAATATGCATTTCACAGCATTATACACAAATTTAAATATGTTTTTGTTATGAAGTCTGCAACTGGTAACTTTTGTTGCATTTTTTTTCATGGTCAATCCAGAAGTAAAACAGTGAAAAGGCTGCTT
Organism: Anableps anableps; assembly: GCA_014839685.1. Taxonomy (NCBI): domain Eukaryota; kingdom Metazoa; phylum Chordata; class Actinopteri; order Cyprinodontiformes; family Anablepidae; genus Anableps; species Anableps anableps. The sequence goes on from CM026073.1 coordinate 7,576,347, forward strand.
TGAATGTAAAATCTGTATTTTGATCAATCTTTCCTTATTATTATTATTTTGTTTACTTAACCAAATTACAGCAAAGAATTCCATGACATAAAATATTAGCTTCATTTTTGACCTTTTGTATGTTTTTCTTTGCTGCTTCTTAGAGTCTGTAAACAGGTTGGGTAATTGTTGTACAACCAAAGGTCATGACAGTAGCGAGCATCAGCACTTGTGTGGAAAGTTTAATGCTGAGTGGTGGCTCCATGTTTCCTGGTTCCTCTCTCTGCCCAGTAAAGATTTTGTTTGAGCACCCTGTATTTGAAGATCTGTTAAAGGGATCGTTCAAGATTTGTTGAAGTGAGGGTCTGTTAAAACGTCCATCCATCCATTATTATGAATAAAATGTTGCTTAATCAGACAAATGTCACTGGTGTTACTTTTGGAGCCTACTATGTGATCTGTCATATTAACCACTTTAAACAAGAAAATATACTTAAAGCTTCTACCAAGAAACTGGTTCTCAATCAAATAATCAAGTTCTTACTACCAGTGATCCATCTGTGTGAAATGTGGTGTTAATTCCTTCACCAGTTCCTGATATTTAGTGTTGTAAGACTAATTTTCACTAATCGATTCCCACACATCTCTAACCTAGAACCGGGACAGTAATATAACAACACTTTGTTTCTGGTGAGATCTTCTCTGAAAGTAGTTTTAAACAAACAAATTTCAAAAGGATGCTACATCTATCTATCATTGTGGCAGGATGTTGGAGCAGCTCTATTACATTAGTTCTGTGTTGCTCTTTTTGTAGACTTTTGCTCATCATTTTTTTGCTTGAGTTATTGTACGTAAATATCTGTGTCAAAGAACATGTCAGTGCCTCAGAATAACAAGTCCTTGTTTCATTGTGTGTGGATAAGACAGTCAAATTGATTAGTCATGTTGTCAATATGACAGTATACGCTGGAGGGAGTGTGTGCTGTAAACAATGGCGAAAGTTTTGATGGCAAGTATTGTAAATTGCAGTTGTGGAGGATCAACGGCAAGAGACTGGATAAAAATTCACATTTACGTGAATATATATAGTTAGCGCATGGTAGGTTGTGTCCTGTGATTGCAAGACTTTTCCAAAGTTTGTTAGCACAAAGCTAGAACAATGATCCGAACAAGGTATACACATCAACTTTGATGCCAGAATTAATAATTTTAATTTTTATTTTATTGTTCTTTTACAAGCATGTGTTTATGTTTGGGTTGGTACCAATAGGGAGGGCTGGAGGGGATTATGTCTCAGCTGTCTCTTGCTCCCAGCTGGGTGTATTCCCCTCAAAATGTCATCAGCTGCTGGATGCAGGATCCAGCAAAAAGGCAGGAGCCACCAGCATAACCCCGCTAACAGTGTTTCATTTGTGGCAAGAGAGAAATAGTTGTTTTAAATACTATCATTTCCAATGATATATTGCTGTGAATCAGCTGTGTTTTTTGTTTTTTTTTTAACCCTACATATTCTGAAAGTATTTTCTTTGTTTCTTCATTTCTCCTTATACTTGAATGTAACTTTCATGACTGTGCTTGAAAAAAATAAACACTACAGCAGAGGAGGACTTATCTCAGTGGCGAGTTATGTTAGAGAAACTTAACAAATGTGAAAAAAATATTTATGTTTTGATTTAAAAAAAAATAAAGTAAAAAACTAGAAGCAACTTGCAACTTTATAGAGGGAAGCTGCATTGTGTTTTCCTTGGTAGCAACACTAGGTCATCATTTTTCTACAGTTAAAAATAGTTTCTAAAGTTTTCTTCAGACTTTTCCTATTTCTCTTAGTCTTTGTCCAGTCTGAGTTTTTGTATCCAGTTTAAATTTGACTGTTTGCTAAGTTGTCCATTATGAGTAAACAGCTTACTCCCAAAAGCATTCAGTCACCTATCCAGATCATTGAATTCAGGTATTCCAACCTCATTAATGGCCACAGGTGTGTAAAATCCAGCACCTTCGCGTGCAGACTGCGTCTCCAAACATCGTGACAAAATGGGCCGCTCTCAGGAGATCAGTGAGTTCCAGGGTGGTACCGTGCTAGGATGCCATTTGTGCTACAAGTTCAATTGAGAAATTTCCTGCCCATTAAATTAAAATAAAATAACATAATAAATATTCTGTTGTCAACTATTAGTAGCACTATATCTAATTGGAAGTGGCCGGGAACGACAGCAATTCAGCTATGTAGTGCTGACCCATGTAAAATCACAGAGCATGGTTAGCCAATGATGAGGCACATAGTCCGCAGAGGTCACCAGCTTTCTGCTGAGTATATAGCTCCAGACCTTCACTTACAAGACAGTTTCTCTACTTGGAAGCAAAACATAGTATAGAAATGATGGATGACTCAAAACTTTTGCACAAGCTGTTGATCTGGACTGGAATGTGTTTTTGATTTATTGGTTTTCTGCTATTTTAAAGTGGAAGTAATAGAGCAGGCTGACAAGTATGTAAAGAGCAGGAATGTCCAGTTTGTTTTTGCCAAACCGTGTCCTTGTTTACAGCACACACAGGCTTGTCACTGTGAGGAAAACAACCCATCCCACAGGACGCAAACACAGAACACTTGGCCTGTCCATTATAGTCCATATGATTCCCTTGTAGCATTTCATAAACATGTACACTAATCATGTGACCAAACACGGAGCATTCTGGGAAGGTTGGCTTACAAACGCTTCCATACCCCTTTAATTTTCCATATTTTCTTTACGCGACAGCCACATTAGCAGTTGCCTTGCAGCAGGAAGGTCATGGATCCGAAGCCTTTCTGTAAAGAAAACATGTTCTCTCCTGGTGCTCTAGGTTCCTCCTCCAGTCTAAAAACATGGTCATAATTAACAAGTCTAAAATGCCCCTAGGTATGAGTTTGTACGTGAATTCTGCTTGTCCTCTGTGTTTAGGTTTTGATAAACTCATGACCTGTCAAGGGTGAACCCTGCCATTCACTCAATCACCCCTGGAGACAGACACCAGCTGGTTTAGAAACCGAGCACATAACTGTAAAGTGAAAGAAAAGGTTACTCAATTTTCGGTTCAACAAATAAAAATCAGAAAATTGTGGCATACATTTTGCACAATTATAATTAATCCTCCTGAGTCCTTATGTTTTAGAACCACCTTTCTGTGCAATTTCAGAAGCAACATTTTGAGATGTCTTTTTAGGGTAGTAGTGTTCCTAGAGGGTGAACTGCTGTCCTGGTTTCAAGTCTTTTATCATCAGTGGCGCCACCATGGGGAGGTCATGGCAACCCCTGTGTTATGGATGTATGATTTTTGTGGCCTGTTCTAATTATCTCTTTGCTGTCCTAATTAAACATATTTGCCTTATCTGCTGCACCGCTCACTGATACACACTTGCATAACCATAACTGCTGATATCACATAAGATGCACACATAATCATGGATAAACTGATAGAAGATGATGACACCCTTTAGGAGGGTTAAGAATGAAGCATAGATAAAAGCAGGACTCACGCCGTATTCTTTGCTCCTCTCAGTTCACCCTCTGAACCAAGGGGGACCGGGGACTGAAGGTGAATGTCATTCTGTATCTGTTCCATTTGTATACTCTGTACACTGATATATATATATATATATATATATATATATATATATATATATATATATATATATATATATATATATATATATATATATTTTTTTTTTTTTTTTTTTTTTTTTTACTGGCAACCCTTTTTGGTTGCTTCTCAGATTAATGCTCTTTGTCAGTTTATGCTAGACACCCAAGTGCTTTTTTTTTTAATACTGAAAGGAAATTACACATGAATACTTGTTAGGTAGTTATTTGCAACTTAGGGGTATCAGAGTTGTCACAGCCCTCCTCTGACCTGCAGGGGTGGTCCCTTCTGCAGGCAGAGGTGGGCCTGAGCACTACCTATACCTTTGCCTCCCCTCATTTTTGTTCTGGGCCATGAGCTGGCCCATGACAGAGTGAAGAAGGAAAAAATACATGTATGTTACACTTTTAAGATTTCCCTTTAGAAAAAAGAAAACTATATATCTTTTTCCTTTCATTTTACAGTTATGCACTACATTTATTTTGGTCTTTATAATCCCAATAAATGTCATTGATGTTTTTGGTTGAAAAGTAACAAAGAATGGAAAAACTGATTGGATATGAATACTTTCAAAAGGTGCTGTGTGTGTTAAAACTGATACCAATGAGCAGACGAATAGGCCTCTCTCTATCCCTCTCTCTCACACACACACACACACACACACACACACACACACACACACACACACACACACACACACACACACACACACAGTAAGGTCTAGATTGTCATGTTGTGTCACCTGACTGGCTCCAGTTGACCTTGTCCTTACTGACTGTAAATCCACTCAAAACAAACCAAGGGGTCATTTCAAAGTTCCCATTATCAACTTACGCCCATACTGGGTGCATAAGGGTATGTTTGCGCTGGCAATCTTTGTGTGGGAGACAGGAAACCAGATGACCTGGTTGCCTCCTGAACTCCACTGAGGTATCACTGAAGGAATGTGTGATGAAATCGTGGGGAATCATTTATTAATGATATAGCATCACTCCTGAAACCCCTTAGGGCATGGGGAAGGAAATCCCATGAGGTCATGCTTTGAAAAACCTTCTCACTTCAGGGTGACTGGTGATTCACTGACTCTGACCATGATTTAACATTATACATATTATAAAAATTAATATGAAATTAAATTGCCTGTGATAACTGTAGTTACAAGTAGAAGACACCTTTTACAATGAAATTGCACAGACATGAAACATAATATCACATAATACACTTCTCCCGTTTTATTGAGATTCTCATTTCTTTTTCTCCCCACCAGAATAAACATCTAAATGAAAATGAAATTGGTTTGATATTTTGGATGAAGATTGGGAAAATGAGTCGAAATGTAAATACTCTGATCAGACATCTGACCTGTGTCATTGAAGGAAGAAAAACGATCTTTCAGCTGCAGTGTGATCTGATCCAACTGGTCTATCCTGGCTCTGCCATCTCCACCGTCAGCAGTGACACTGATAAATATAGTCATTACTGTAACAGCTAGGATGACGTGACATGTTGGAGTGGGACTGCTAATGAATCCATGGCTTCTCAGTGTCTATTTATCTACTCTGACTTTCACTACAAGCTCTGTGAGGTCAACATCATGTGACTGTGACACGTCATCTTCTTCTCCACAAACAGGTCCATTTCTGGGATGAACCTTTGCAATATGACACTGAAATCAAAGACTTCGTCATGTCACTGCAGTGTCTTGCAAGTATCCATACCCCTTGAACTTCTTCACATTCTGTCAGTTTACAACAACAAACTTCAGTGTATTTCATTAAGATTTTGCTTCTTACAACGAAAAAAACTGCAAAATCTTTAATTGCATTCATGCCTCTTGACGAGATACCACTCAATAAAACTAAGCTGGGACCAAAAGAAAATAAAATCAGTCTCTTGTTGTGCAAAGCTGGTAGATACAACAGAAGAGTTGCAGCTATAACTGAAGCAGAAACTCAATACAGCTGAAACCAGAAGTTTACATACAGTGAATAAAAAGACACATGCACAATTTTTTTTTCTCACTGTCCGAAGTTAAATCAGGCCAAATTTCTCTTGTTTTAGGTCAGTTAGAATTAACAAAATTATTTCTAATTGTGAAATGACAGAAAACTTAGTGAGAAAATTTTTTTGAGATTTTTTTTTCTAACTTCTTCAAATTCAAAAGTTTACATACAAAAAGACACATGCACGTTTTTTTTTTTCTCACTGTCTGAAGTTAAATCAGACCCAACTTCTCTTGTTTTTGTTGTTTAGAACTGCCAGAATTATTTTTAATTGCTAAATGCCACAAAAATGAGAGAAAGAATATGTCAGTGATTTATTTATTGATGGCTTCAAAATCTTTGAACTGTATGATTTGGGTCAGACGTTTTGGGTTTCCTTTCACAAACTTCTCACAATAGTTTGTTGAAATTCTGGTTCATTCTTCCAGAAAGAACTGGTGTAACTGAGCGTAAAAACCACTGAACTGTAAACATTTGTGTGTTCTGTGTTTGACCAGGTACAGTCAAGTCTAAAACTAATCTTACTCATGGAAAATTTAGGTTTCATATTATCTTTAATCAAACCAACTTGTTTCTTCTGACTGGAAGTGTATTGGTGTAGTAGAAGCCAGTATTCTAGAGTGGTCCACCCAGATTCCACACTGTAAAAAAAGTTGGCAGAACTCAAAATTCTAAGGCAACAAACTTCAGGGCAATTTAAGTTTAGGACTTCAACTTAATGTTAATCTAAACTAGACCCTAAAATGACCGTTTTGTCTTTTACTTAGAGCGCTAGTATGCATTGTGTCAAGGGGAATAAAAGGGTAAATAATTGTTAAAGCACTGTCAGGAAGTCAGAAAGGATCATGCCAACATGTATTCAGAAAAGGAGAGACTTGGCTGGGATGTACTTTTTTGAGCAAATCATTCACTATAAATTTAAGTAAACTACAATGGATTGTTCATGCCACTGACAAACTAAGATTTCTTCTGTCTGGAAAACCTCACATTGGAGAATGAACTTTGAGTTGATGGCACTTGCTTTTATTAGTTAGTCTGTATTATTGTATGAACTATGGGTGACGTGTACTGCTCCTCGAAGTTCAGTGAGTGGAGTTAAAAGTTGCCTGACTAGCTGTTCGTTCATAACTATGTGCATATGTATTTGCTAGTGAGTCTTATAACCAGGTTAGCTAGAAGCAAAATGACTTAGCAATCATCAATGTTAGCTTTTCGGTAAGAAAATGTTTTCCAACTGTTTATATATCATTCATAGCATAATCGGAACAATCACTAGATGTATTTAGCACCCAAAGAAAAAAGAAGATTTTGGAGAACTTGCTAATTGTGCAAATGTACAGTGTGAGCAGTATTCCCTTGATAAATTTTATATCTTACTGTCTTATGTTTTTTATTTCAGTGTGTTTACCCTAATATACAATTATTTATTCATTCAAAAGATTCCAAAACCATCTTAATCTACTTAAATAAGAGCAAAACTTACCTCCGCAAGCTCCATGTTCAAGTAGCGCACGCAGCCTCAAACTCAAAAGTCAACTCCAAAAGTTTGCTTTCCTGCATTTTACAACAAAAACACAAAAGTTAGCAGAACTTTTACCTGTTACAATGAGCTACAACTTAGAGATATAAGTACTGAAAACTCACAAAATAATGTTTAAGATTACAAATACTTTGGTTTCTCGGACTGACTTAAATTATTGTTCCTATATGCCACACTTAGTTTTTCAAGTTTTTTTCAATTGAAAATAGTTTTTCATCTCAAAAAAATGAAGACGTTTTTTTTTTTTTTTTTTTTTTTTTTTTTTTTTTTACAGTGCAGTCTTGAATTTGATGGAGAAAATTTGAAAGGAGCAAAACATTAAGGTGATCGCAAAGAAGTCTTCCAGCCTCAAAAACTTTGAGCTCATCACCAAAGACAAATTGAGAGAATACCAGAGTAAACAAAAAGCTGGTTAGCAAGCAGAAGATGGGTTTGATTGCTCTGCTGCCAATAAAGAGTTGAGTTTCTAAACTTACATCAGCAGTAAGCTTCCTTCCTTCGGCCTCCACTCTCCCACCAGTGTCCGGTCCCCGGGGGGAAGACATCCCTAATCCTAAACTGCCCATCCATGTTCATTGCAATTCACAATGCATTTATCTTCTGCCGGGGTCTGAGCGCCAAAAACTGTCAAGAAAACTTTCTAATTGCTGCTATATCTTTGTGTGAGTCTCTCCAGGTTGAAATAAGATAATGTAATGTATTGTTATTGTAAGGAAATGTGCTCAGATTTGAGAGTAACATCTAAAGCCTTGAAGACTTCATCTGATAATATTGCAAAACCACATTCTGCAGACATGGCTGCAAAAGAAGGCAGAAAAGTTACTGGACTGGTCTCTCTGCACCCACCTGAAGAGAATCTGTGGTTTTAATAAAAAATGAAATACATTTTTAGGATAAACTGCTGAAACTCCTCCTTACTGTTGCAAACTTTAAGACTTATAACTACTGTTCATTTATCTGTTTCGAGCGCTTTTTCCTTAAGATGAGAAGGCCTGTTTCTCTACACATAACCCATATCTGTGATCTTCTGGTCTCTGGTCTTTGAGTGCAAATTTGCAAGTGTAACTGGTGAGAGAGGAGACTGATGTATCAACACAGGGTCTGTTATTACTTCCAGTATTTTGCTCCACTGCAGTCATGCTTACATGTTTACAGTATGAACACAGTGAGCCCAGTTTTAAGTCATGTTCCTCTCACGGGAAAGAACCAGGACCATTTTTTTTTTTTTTTAGCTCCGTTGAGATGAGTTATTACAACTCAACCAAATTTGCTTAAGTTTATCATTTGCTGGGACATTTGAGTCTCACAGCCTACTTTGTAAACCGTTACTTTAGTCCACTTTTCTTTTTAATACAATGCCTACTAAAGCCATTCATACACCTTCAATTTTCCCTGTTGTGTCATGTTTGCAGCGTTAAGAAATGCACAAAAACTGACATTGAACATATGTGGATATAGATGTAGACACTTCACTATTTCAGCAAAGACTACTGAAAAAGTCTTCTGGTGACATTAGACTGAAGATAACTTTTTATTTCCACAGACTGAGAATCTCTAAACTTTTTTTTTTGTTTGTTTGTTTTTTGTTTGTTTGTTTTTTTTAATGAAGTGTTATGATAAATGGTTTAAAACACTTTGGTAAAATTTAGGTGCGTGTGAGTACACATCAAAAGTAATTTTCTTTGAAGTAGTAGAAGTAGAAGTCTGTTCCAGACAGTGACGTTCTCATCAAGGCATGTTTTGAAACAGTCTGTCTTCTGAAAAGGTAAGCAAAGAGTTTTCGAAAAATGTTCAAATATTTGCACCCTAGCAGCTATCTTAGAAGACATGGCAAAAAAAAAAAAATCTCTGAGGTTTGTTTGCATTTGAGTGCTGCTGAGTCAGGGATGAAGAAGAGATGGAAAGGAAAAGAGCCAACCATGACTGACCGACTAACCAACACATTGAACCAAGAAGTTGTCCCCAATTGAACAACCAAGCCTGGATCAGCTAGGTTAAAATTTGATTGCTTTGTTTTTGCTGAAATAATCTGTAGCAGAGGCCAAAGCTGGTTCCATGAAAGTAAACAGCATCTGGACCAACTGGAGGCACTCCATCTTGTCCTGCGCTCAGGCTGTTGTCTGGCATCAGAACCTGTCACACTTTGAAGCCCTATTCCTGTTAAATTACTGCATTCTTTTCCAAACTTTACTCAAACTTTACTAAAAGTAATGCAGGTATTTAGAGAATCCAAAGTGTGCATGGAAAACCTTAACATTACCTTGTAGGGAGAAAGTCTTTTGAATGACGTTAAATCTTTGTCAGCTAAAGAAAACCTAAACATTAATTCTGTCACCCATTCAGAATTCACTTTAAGTAGTTAGTTTCTTGTTTATTTGTTTAGATTATTAGTAGTTCAACTATCAGTTCATTTAGATACAATATAATTACTAAATTCCCAATTAAAGTGTTAATATTGTGATTTACAGTGCCTTTGAAAAATATTTTTTTTGACAAATGAATAATCTCAAAGTGAAAACTGATTTCTCCAAAAATAATGACAATTAAATAAAAATATATAAGATAAAATAAGTAAATAAAATAAGTGATGAATAAATACCCACCTCCTTTAAAGTGACTGACCTAATTCAACAAAGGTTCAGACAGTTGGTACTCGTAGTCTCACAGTGAGTGGAATGGAGATCATCTAAGCACACTGAGTGTGTCTGAAGTGACTGTAGTATAAAGACATCTGTCTGGAAGGTATATTCACTGATTGATCAGTATTCCTGATTACCATTACAGCATGAAGACAAAAGAACACTCCAGCCAGAGAAAATGTTATGAAAAAGTATAAGTCTGGTGATGGATACATAAAAATCTACAGACATATCCATCATGAAAAAATGGAAGGAATATGGCCCATGTGTAAATCTGCTTAAATCAGGCCATCTTCAAAAATGGAGTGATTGTACAAGAAGAAGACCAATGAGAGAGGACACCAGGGCGCCTTTGACTACGCTGAGTGAGTTACAAGATTCAGCATCTGCGATGGGTGAGTTCTTCACAAATTAAAGCTTTATGGGAGAGTGGCAATGAGAAAGCCACTGTTGAAGAAAACTCAAATCAAGTCTTGACTAGAGATTGGCAAAAGGCACGTGGGAGACTTCATGTTCAAGTTGAAAAAAGTTCTTTGGTCTGATGAGACCAAAATGGAGCTTTTTGGCCATCAGACAAGATGCTGTGTTTGGAGGACACCAAACTCTGCACATCACCACAAACACACCATCACTACAGTGAAGCATGGTGGTGGCAGCATCATGCTGAGGATGCTTTTTGGCAGCAGTGCCTGGAAGGCTTGTAAAGGTTTAAGGTAAAAAAGAATGCAGCAAAATATATGGAAATCCTGGTGGGTAATTTGTTTCCATCTGCAATAGAACTACAGCTTCAGAGAACATTTATTTTATAGAATATATTTCATTAACTCCTTTCAGTGTGTGTGGTTTAGGTTCCTGAAACAGAATTCACTTTTCAGATGTGTCTTCAGATTTCAGACTAATTAAAAAATAATTTATACCCCTAAATAAAACCCAGTAAGTGACCAGTTAGATTCTGAAGTCACACAGAGTTCGACTTTGTGTTATTTACTCTCGATATAAGTGACCAAACAGCACCATGAAGACCAAGGAACACACAACACAGGAAATGAAGTCATAAGAAGTCCTGTTGAAAGTTTGCAAGGCTACCTTTTAAAACACTGGTTCAGACTGCTTTTCTCTTTAACGTCTCTGCTTTCTGTTCTTGGACTCTAGGTTTCCTTTAAACTCTACACAGCCTGGAGACTCACAGATGTTGCCTTGTCATGTGTTTATTTCGAGGGGCTTACTGTTTAAGAGGCTGGATCCTTGACTGAGAGGAGGGAAGGGGAGTGGGAGGGCCTGGTAAACACCCGGTGTGGAGTGAGAGAGAGAGAGAGATAGGGTGGGTAGTGAGCTGGTATAAAAGAGAAAGCTGGGGCTGTTTGTGGCATTCACTCCAGAAAACCGACACTGCCACAAACAAATGAGAGCCAGCCAGCTCCAGAGCTGAAATACACTGACGGGGGAAGAGTTGACACAAGAATTGCTTGAAAATAGTTTTTGTTTTTTGTTTTTTTCAAGACTGATTTTCTTCATTCTGCCTGGCCTTGGAGGTTTGTGCCCTGCTTGTTTGCCTCAGTTTTCAGATCCACTCTGGCTTTCTCGCTTCTGAGATTTAAATTTTTTTTTCTTCTTTTAGGACAAGGCTCCGAAAAGAGCAAATAAAGACAAGATTGTGTCTGGAGAGAAGAGCAGAATCTTCCTCTGACTGTACAACATTTTATTTAGGCTGAGTTTTATTTCACTTGGTTCCTATTCCACCATGGCTGCTGTGCGTCAGATGCCAGCAGAGACCTCTGGCTTCCATGTCCTCTCAGCCCACCTGATGGCTGCTGCTATGGAGGAGTTCCCCCAGCAACTGCCCGTCCCCAAGAGCCCAGCAAAGGGCAAGAGTCGCTCCCGCCGACCTCGGGAGGCCCGCTTTAAAACCCAGCCTGTCACCTTTGCTGAGATCGCTGAGGTAGAAGAAGAAGGTTCTTCCCCCATGGAAGAAGAGAGGGCACGTCGCTCCTTTCTGCAGTCCTTGGAGAACCTGCGCAGGAGCACACAGACCCTCTACTGCCCAACCAATCGTACACCTACACCTACACAGGCCAGCCTGGACTCCAGTGACTCCGACTCCACCCAGTGAAGGCTTCCACATGCCTATCTTCTGGCGCCAATATTCCTGCACGGGACTTTAGATGGAGGCCAACTGAACTGAACCAAACTGGCCTACCTGCAGTCCTGCCTTTCTGTGTAAGCTACTGCTGCCATGCAAAATCTGCATTTAGTTCACTAACTTGTCAGCACATTGCTTGAAGATGCACATCGTACCTATCTGTAACAACCTCCACCACAGGCTGGTTTTACAGCTGTACAGATATCATGTGTAGAGGTAGCAAATGATGCAACGTTCAGCACAATGTCTTCAAATGTATTCCTTTTCTACTGTAGCTGTTTAACAGAAATATGAAAGCTGAAGGATATTTTTCCATGTTGAAGCAATAGCTCATGTTTGTTTCTATCTAGATTTTTCTACTTGATGAGTGAACATGGTAAGGATGGTTGAAAATGTTAATATTGTGATTGATTTGTCTGTAAATACATTGACGAAGCAGAACGTCCTGCAGCAAAAGTTAGCTGACTGTGCCTGAAACTGTAGAGGACCATCACAGAGCTCGTCTCAAGAGTCGCAAGCTTCTCAGTTAGTGAAGTCGTGCTGTTGCTTCTACTTCTGTGCAGAAATTACCTTTCTACCTTTCGAAATGAATTTATTTATTATTATTATTTTTGCATAACCAAGTAAATTTCTAGATGTAAAGTGGTCTATGACTTCTAGTCACTTTGACTTTCATACAAATGATAACCTTTATACTTTGTGATTACTTTGTTTGTGTGCATATATATATATATATATATATATATATATATATATATATATATATATATATATATATATATATATATATATATATATATATAATTTGTTTATGTACTTCAATAAATATTTTCAAGGACCGTAAGTCATTTTCCGATTCCTTTCAGTTTCACTTTGAGAGGTGTAAAAAAACTACTAACACCTAATACAACAACCCTATGATGGCAACTGGAGTAAATGGCAATAACCCACAGTAACAGCGCAAGTATATGGCCTGGCATAATTTATAATTTTTCAATAAACTGAGGCTGAGTCCATCCCAAAACTGTACTGTTAGCCTGCTTTATTGATTACAAAACAAGCTCTGATGTGTGTTTGGGATCATTGTCCTTGTTGAGGGCAAGAAAAACTATGTAGTCAAGGTGGATTTTGCTAAGGAGTATAAACCAAATATTATACCTATGAGCCTACATTTTCAATTTTGATCATGTGTGGTTTAGAAAAATCTTAATTATTTTCAAACTTCTACAGATGTTTATTATTAATCATTCCACAATAGTTTAGAAGAATGGTTCAAATTGATCATCAAAAGGCCCAAATAATATGACACGCCTGCCAATGAAGGGTGCATGTAAACTTTACTGTAGCTTTGTCTGCCCATTCATCTTCAGTGTTTTTGTTGTAAAAGGCAGACTACTGACCCCTCTGCGAACACTCACTACTTGACCTGTATCTGCTACTTGGCTGATGACGCACTTTCAGTAATGGCAGGTTTTTTGTCAGTGAACTCAGCCACAACACCATTACATCTGCTGGAAAACGGGTCTACCACAGAGTTGCACCAGCTCCTCTCCTGTTCCTAATAGCCCTTTTTAAATCCTTGTGGTGACAAGTAAATTATGTAAGCTCCCATCCAAGTGCAGCTAGCAGTAAAAAGATAATGGCGACAATGCTACAGGGGTTTGCTAATGTAGACTTGGTTAAGTAAATTTTTTCTTAGGTGTTCAAAAACAAGAAGGCAGTTCCCACAGAATAAAATGGAGAAGCCACTTGATGGAGCAGACAATACAAATAACCTTAAAAGATATGACCAACTCTTTGTCTGTTTTTTACAGTGCACATCTATACTTCTTTTAAGAGTACCCCTTCCAGTTATCTAGCATGTGGACCATATGGAGAAAGACCATCTGGCAGCATGTGAAACTTCTCCACACTCAGAAGGAAAGAAAATGAGGCTATAATTTGAACAATTGCAGGTTTGAAAAATGTTGTCTGGTTCAATGAGTCTGGATTTTAGCTGCAACATTCAGATAGTCAGGATATAGTGTAAACAACACAAAAGCATGGAGCCATCCTTCCTTGTGTCAGTGGTTCAGGCTGCTGCTGGTGGTGTAATGGTGTGGAGAATATTTCCTGGGCAACCTTTGAGTTTTCATAGTGGAAATTCACAATTTACACAACATTTAAGATGCTAAAAAAAAGCAACATGTCTGCTTCTAATGCACTACTGTAGTGATGCTGTGGAAAAAGCCCACTGCTGCTAAAGTTTTTGCACATCTGTATTCATTCAAATATGAATAAATAAAATGTTTGTATATTGTATCCATTTTCTTTGTGGGAATGTTTAAACTTTGGTGGTACAGTTCATTAATGAGTTAGGATTGATCACAGAAACGTGGTGACACCAGTGAAAAACTGTTAAAACTGCATCAGTCAAAAGATGTAGAACTGCTTATATTTAATTGTTAATGACATTGTCGGGTTTTCAGTTAATTAATAATTTATTTATTTACTTTTTTCACAATTAGGTTTTTTTTTTGTTTGTTTGTTTGCCTTTCATTATTCCTCTGATTTTCTGAACAAACTTAATCAGTAGCTTCCACAGCCTCATGGGTGAATATTACACCCAGATTTTGTTCAGTTGTGGTTTTAATTTTTTTTTTTACATCACTCCAGCGCCGAGCTTTATTACAAAATGTCCTTAAAAACAAGTAGAAAGGATCCCCGCAACAAGCCAGTCATGTATCTTGTTTTTAATACAAACAGAAGGCAGAGGACTGGTTTGATGGAACGGGGAGGGTTTATTTTAGTTGACTAAGGCCAGAAAAGGTTCAAACATGGCAGTGAATGAAGACTACCCCAGTTCTGTGACGTTAACAAGACCTAATTTACATGCTAGTCGGGGTAACGAGTGATGTCCTCAAACAGAATGATCATCATGACTAATATCTGGTACAGTGTTTTTTTTCTCTGGAACAAGAGTCCTCTCTACCACGTAGGAAAGCATCTGCTCTGTGATTCCACCCACAGCCTGGGGAACATTATGCTAAGCAACGTGTTTGTGATGAGTTTTTATTGTTTTTATTGTTTTTCTCCTGCCCTAATTTTTATGAATCTGTAGACATTTCTGCCAGAGGCTGGATCCTGGATAATTCTCTGGTGGATATTCAAGTAAAGAATTATGATTAAAATGTTTAATAGTAGTTAGAAGAGATCAAATAAGAATAAAAACCAAAAGAAAAATAAAGTTTTTTGATAAAATGGGGACAGAAATCACAGCTACAAAAATTAAATAATAATTATTATATACTGTTTAAAGCTGGAATTTAATGACACCTCAAGTAAACACATACAAAAAGCAAAACAATAAATTCACTGTAGCATAATGTTACACTGACAAAAGGTTAAGCAATCCAATCTTTCATGAAAACTACTTATTTAATGAGAAAAAAAAATCTAGATTTTAAAACAAACACAGCTGGAGTATTTTTTTTTAGATTTGTAATGTGTTTTTTTTAAGTTGATCAAAGTTTCGAGAAACTTTTCAGGAACAAACGTTTCAGGTTAGTATCGGCAAAAATAAAAAAAGAAAAAAAACATTATGAAACTATACATAGTAAAATGACTATGTGAAAAATCATCTGGCACCCACTTTTAAGTAGGGTGGAGGATCTGTGATGCTATTGGTCTGTGTCTTTTCCAAGTGTTTTGGAAAGTTTAAGACTGCATTGCGTCATCAACTCTGAAATACCAGCACATAAAAAAATAAAATCTGGTGGCCTCTGCCAGAAAATTAAAAATTAGCCCTTATTTGGTCGTTTAGCAAAAGAGTAATGTGGAACATATAGCCAAATTAATACAGAAATGGTTCCCTAGATGTAAACTCAGCCTTTGTGCATGACCATCAGAGTCCCCAAACTTAAATCTATTAGAAAAACTTAGGTCGGAACTGAAAGGAAGAAAGCCTACCAATGGACCCAAGACTATGAATTATCGAGAGCAGGAATGTCCAAACTGTGGCTCGCGGGCCTCTTGCAGCCCCTGGACTGATTTTCTATGGCCCCCAACTGCAAGTCAAGAATGATACAGATTTGGCCCCCCAGCACAAGTGGCTGATGCAGATCTAGATCTATTTTTAATTAGGACAAAATTATTACTGAAAAATTAAATTATTTAAAAATGCTATTTTGTCTTTTAAATAACCACATTTAAAATTCATTTAAATTCTATATTAAATAGAAATACATTTATCCAGTGACTTTTATTCAAAAGCAGACTTTGGTGTGCCCAGATTTGCTGCAAGCGTTTTCAAAGAAAAAGTGACCTAAATCCTCTTCTTATTGCAGGGAATAACATCCCCCCCATCCCCTTTCTTTTTCAATTGAGCCCAAAAGAATTTGCTAAGCATTTTAAGTTTTGTCTTTATAAGGATTTACACATCCCTTTCCAAAAAAAAAAAAAAAAAAAAAAAAAAAAAAACAACCCAACTTTAATTGTTTAATTAAAATATTGCATGCTTAGTTTATTGTTGAGCAGGTAAAAAAAAACCAATACATTCTAATTTTTTGTGATTTTAGTTTTTTTCCCTTTATTTCTATTTTTTGGCCCGTGAGTACTTTTGAACTGATTTTGGCCGACACAAAAAAAAGTTTGACCTAGAGAGATTACGTAAAGATAACTGGTCGATGGCTCCCCTCTCTGTAAACTCAAATTTTTGTCCTTGACAATAGATGGGTTTTACAAAGTGTCAACAGCAGAGCCACAGGGAATTTCACCATTTGTGATTTAGTTTTAAATAATCAATTATTAACACTGGATTTTCTTCCTTAATGTATAAATGCACTAAAATTAAAGGTTGGACTTTTCTCAGATTTGACAGTGAGATTTTGCAACTTTAATAAAACGTTATTTTAGGCTTTTTATACATCTTTCACAGGACTGTCAATAAATGTCACTGCCACTGTGTATTTAATAATAATAGTGTTACACAGTGAACAAATGCAACTGTTGTAGTGTATTTAGGATTTTTAGTCATACACATACTTGATCATTTGCTTCTTTAATACTGTTTTTGCAGTCCATTTACATTTTAGTTTTTCCCAAATAACCAAGTTCAGATATTTATTTAACTGGGATAACTGGGTCAGGCAGAGTCCAGGTTAGGTCATACTCAGCACGTGCCTTTTATCATCTCATCACCAACTCATCTCTGATGCTAAGCTTCATATTTAAACTCTTTGTCTCCTCCTGGTGGTCCAGAGTTACAAGTGATCATAAATGGAAACCAAAGATGTCAAGAGTTCTCTCTTTTTCTTTGTTCCACTGGTTTGTCTTTCAAACTCTTTGTTCATAGTAGTTTCCTGACAAATCTCTGTTAAGTATGTGCATATTTTGAGCTGATATATAAAATAACATCTAGATGAAGGGTCACTGAAAAGCCCCTGAAAATCCCCAGACCTTAACGCTGCCTTGCTATGCATGAGTGAGGAATTTTCCACCCTTTTTAGGCAATGCACTGCAGACAGAGAGAGGATGCCAAGCTCTCTTTCCCACTATTTCACTAAACAACTGATGATCCAAAAAGAAATACTATTTTAGCCCTATTTTCATGTTTGAATGTGCCCTTTAAATGTGTTCTTTGTGGTTTGCCAAGGATCTTTATGAGAGGTTCAAATGTTTACATCTTTATGTGCACTCCCAATTTTTGGCTGAAATGTGCATGGACTCATCAACAGCAGGCGCATTTTAACTGTGTTTTCAAGGAGGAAAGGTGACATGACGCTATAAGCAATTAAAAGACCAAAATAATTATAAAATTATAATTATGCAAGAATCTGGTAAGTACAGTAAAACTGTCATAAGATTCTTACCTTTCGCTACATATAGTTTACAAATTACAGTGGATAAAAAGTACGGAAAGGAGACAATATTGTATATTGTATTGTATAGATATTGTGAGGCTTTCTTGTTTGTTTTAAGGTTTTAACAGCACTTTCGTCAGTTTAAAAAAAGTTAAACGTAACCTGTTGCTGTCAGTCTCTTGTATTCTAATAGCAGAAGTCCTTGTTTAATTGACGGGAACCTTCTCCAATGAAAATGTTCAAACAAGACTCGTGACGCGCGCTTGAGTTCACTTTTGACCAATCAAATTCATGTTATCATTAGTTACAACCAATTAGAGTTTGGGGGTGGGACAAATATTGAAGGAGCGCGAACGGTTAAGGACGGCTACGAGAAATGGCGAGTTTTAGCATGAGAGTAATGTATGGACTCTTTAAATAGTCTGGAAAGTATCTTTTTTACGTTCGAGGGTGGTTGTTTTATAGTGCAGGCGTTACGTTATTTCAATGAGAGCCGTCAAGACACTCGTAAAGCGTCACTTTTGACTGAAGTTTGTATCGCCGCATCGTAACGTTGTTGTTTGCTAGCAGGTAGTTGTTAGCGTAGAAACATGAAGTTAGCCAAAATGAGCCACTTAAAACTAAGGTAAAGTTATTGCATGGCATTAAAAAGCGGATATATCAAACCGGTAACCTTGTGAGAGTGTTCATGGTCAGCACTTGACCAAAACGTACCAGTTTTTCACGCCATTTTGCGATTTATAGGCATTTCTTTTAACAGTATGGCTCTACACAACCTAGTGTTTGTTATCGATGTTGATTATGAAGATTACGTGTCAGACCATCGACTGGAGGTCAGAAACAATTTCGTGAAACGGGGCATATTGTATATTCTGTTGCATTTTGGCTACAAATATGGATTTGAAAAAGTGCGTTGGGGTTATACATTTTTCCAAGCAAAGGCTAGTCGTAATTCCAGCGTCATATCGAGAGGATCCGACTTTAAGGAGCTGCGACACAAAACATTTGAGGACTTTGAACAAGAGTTTGAAGCGAGATTTGACGTGAAGGATAAAGCGTGCTCATCTCAACAGAGGCAACTGTCCAGTAAATCAACTTCAGTTCAAAGCGCTCTTCGGGAAACTCTTGTGGATTTCCAGTGGGACAGACCGGACATCACTTCTCCGACTAAACTTTCACTGAGGCCCAGGAAGTCAAGTCGTGTTGGAAAACCCGGTCTGTCTCAAGAGAATGACTCTTTAAGCAGTGGGAGGAATATTGTGTTTGTGGTCTCACGGTGTCCTCGTTCAAGGGCACATCTTTTGGACTACCTGTCTGTAAAAGATGACGACCTGCCAGTAGATGTGACCGATTATATCCTGCCGAAGAGTCTTAACGACATGCTTACTCAGCAACAAGTTGTTCCACACTGGATTGATACTCGTCCACATTTTGAGGTGAGTGCAGCGACTGAGTGACACGCCCAGGGTCTGTCAAATATTTGCATGCTGTCCTCAGGTACATTAACGTCACATTAATTTGATAAAAATCTTAAAATCAAGATTTAGGTGCTGAAGTTCGAATTTGTTGTGGATTTTCTCTAATTCAAACACCATCTCCATGCATACAGGTATAGTTATTTTCAGAAAACCCACAATGATTTCCAGATAAATATCCCTTTGCAAGCTCCAGAGAAACTGCAGTTGTTTTGTGTGTGTGTGTTTTTTTTTTTTTTTTTGTAGGCATCAACAAGCTACCAACAAAATTCTGCTTTGACATTTGTTTTTTTTTTTTTTTTTTGGGGGGGGGGGAAACCATACAGACCCATTCAATAAATTAGAATATTATGAAAAAGTCCATTTATTTTAGGAACTTTATCGCTGAGACCTGTTATATTCACGGATATGGATCTTTGAAAGCCTTTGATTCAGTTATTTATGATTTTCCTCTTACAGCTAATCAAAACATAACATTTAAAATTAAAATATTACATCAGATAAATAAAAAAAAACAAATGTGGGGTAAATGAAAATTATGTTTACCTGCTTAATGGTTGTTATTTTCAAAAGATACTTTTAATCTGACAAATGAGACTCATCTGGATGGATATTCTAATTTATTCAATATGACTGTACTGCAACCCTGATGATAGCTCTTATACAACCAGTTTTGATGTTTTTGGGAATTATTCTAGTCCTACTGCTATTTCATAAATAGCACAATCTTTGTCTCTTCTGATCTTGAATATTTTCTCCTAAAGACATTTTCCCTTGTTCCTGTGGGCTGCTGTAAATTTCAGACATGTTCGAAGGTGTCAATTTTTGGAGCAGCACTTTTTTTTTTTCTTCGGCACCCTCTCTGTCCTTGGTAATATAACACCAAGGACAGAGAGGGTCTTCCAGTTTGTGATCAGTTTGAGTTTAAACTCACCTGGATCGGTGGCCGGAAAGCAACCATTTTAAATGAGCTCCACCAATTTTGATAAGAAGAGTTGTCAAAAGATATATTCCAGTAATATGCCTGAAGCCAGTTGGTGGCTTCAAAAAGTGTTTTTTTGTTTTGTTTTTTTCCCCCTGCAACTTGACAAAGGGCATTTAAATTAATACAGGCTGTGGTATGCCTTTGAGCCTGTGTACATAATTTTAAGTTGGTGATTTTTGAACAAAATTTTCATGAAGTTCAAACTTGTTCACATTGTTCTTGTTTTGAAAGTTTGCTAAAATCGTTTGTATCACTGAGGCACACTGAAAAAATAACTGTTCAAATTTGAAAGTATGAGTGTGTGTAACCTTTATCTTATTTCAGGTCATGAGCTGTGAGGACCATTTTGGTTCTGACAAGCTGACTGCAGTTCTAGCCCAATTGGGTGGCAGAGTAATCCCCTTGGTTGCTCTGTTGAACCTCTGCTCCAGTCACAAATCAGACTCAAGATTCAAGAGAGAAGGCTTCTTCAACCCTAGCATTGGCTTCCTCCTGTCATCTGAAAAGCTGTACCGCCTGGCTTTTCCTGCCGTAGCTGGTGTTCTACGATGGGATCATGGTTTGTGGAAACACAGAATGTTTTGTAACACAGTTAATGCTCAGATTGGTAAATATTGTATACTGGATAACTTAAGTCATTTATCCAAATAACATAAAAAAATAATAAAATATCATGTTACCTGTGAGCTACTAATCTACCCTAAATATAAATTGAAACTTATTTTGTTTTTATCTAAAACAGTAACACATTGAACACAAACAATAATATGAAGATGACTAAATGTGTAATAAAAAACCTTTTCTAAACCCAGATCTCATGTGATAGAAATAAAACATGTTTGCATACATTTATGAATGAACTTGCCGGTTTTTTTTTTTGTGTGTGTGCTTTTATATTTTACCGAACTAGGAAATGCATCTCATAACTGCCATGTTGTGGTGGAGCCGGTGTTTCGAGGTCAGAGTCTTCTGCAGGAGTCCGTAGAGGTGTACCTGAAGGGAGTGCTGCAGGGCTGGGATGCTTCATTGTTGACACAAACCTCCACAGAGTCATGGGGGCTTCAGATCTCCAGTAGCAGCAACAAGGACGCTGTTGCCTTCCTGCCTCTCTTCAGACAACTGTCTGCTGTTTCTCTTCACATGGTGAGAGATCAGATAAAAGCAGACATTTATTCCACCTTAGAGTTTTTATGGATGTTCTATAACAGTGGAATTGTAAATTATTTTTTTTTAAAAGCAGTAATTGTCATTTGAGGAGTAATATTTAAAGAATCTTGGTTTTAGAAGTTGCAGACAACGAGTCATCTTCCACTTGAACGTTTTGTAGGAATCATGTCGGTGTGTAGCAGGTTTTTACCTGACAATTTACTGTAAAGAAATGCAGTGACGTGTATCCAGTTAATAGCACCTACCATCAGGAGATTTCTCAGGCTTACTAAGGCCCTATAATCTATCATATTTGATAAAAATCATCTCCTTCAAACACAAATTAAAACCATAATAAATGGAAAAGGAGTGTAAGAAAAAATTTTCAGGAAATAATATGCAATTAAATTATACATGGAATTTAACCTTTTTTATTACAATTTAACATTGTAGTCCATGAAAGTATTTGACTAGGAAAAAGGCATTCTACAAATGCCAAGCAAAGAAGTAAAATTCCACATATAAAACTTTACTTTTTCATAAAACCTGAGGTGATGCTCAAGACATTAGTCAATAAGCAGTGCTCTGTGCTCTAGCTTAGTCGCACTGCTACAAGGTAACACCACCAATTACAACGATGACCTTAAAAATTACAACAAAACGCAGCAATAAAAGATAAGCAAGCTTGATAAAAATCCTGTGTAAACAGCACTTTTTTTTTAATGGCTTAAATTCACTTCAGTTTTTTTTTTCAGGTAAAGAAATTAAATCATGTTTGTTCTTATGGGAAAACAATGTGACTGACACTTCAGCAAGACTTGTACAACACTAATGGAAGCAGCTAAAAATATTCCTTCTCTGTATGTTCAAGGTTACTTTACAGTCACTGTATATAAAAGACAGGCCAATGTATTTCTTTAGGTTTAATGCAATTCAGGGAGTTTCTCTTCTAGGTCAGTTCTAGTGATGGTTCAAAGATGGAGCACAGATTCTCCTTTAATGTAGCTCTTAAAAAAAAAAAATCAGATCTGCCTTTAAAAGCGAGCTGCATGATGTTAACCCAAAAATAGAACCAAAAATAAGTTTTTCAAACATAAATGGAATGAAAACATTTAATGCAGCTTGGTGTCAGAATACTGGACAGTTGTGCATGTCGACAAGAAAATAACTTTTCATTTGCTGACTCCAATCTGTTTTTTCCCTGCTTTGTTTCTACAGCTTGCTGAAGTCAACCATAATGGGCTGTTGTGTCCAGCTGTCTTCTCCCCGCTGTCACACTCCACAGCTCTGCTCACCATTCTCCAGCCAATGATCCTTCAGCACGACCAGTTCCTGAAGACAAGTATCACTGCCCCTGTCTCGGCTGAAACCTCTGCTGATCTGCCAGATGTGGTGAATAGCGTTCTGGGTGTCATCTATGACATCATGAACGAGGACAGTGACGGGACTGATGGTAGGAATTAAAGCAAACCCAACAATAAAACATCTGGTGATGTCACTGAATGTATATACAGAGGTTTTAGGTTCTGTTGAGACAAAATTCTAAAAGATATTTAGAAAACATCCCGACTGGCCGACACAGGTGGCGTCCAGTCAGGATACCATACTAGAATTCAATGAACTCCTGTAGGGCTGGGCGATGTATCGAATATACTCAATGTATTTTGAGTTTTTCAATTTATGATGGTTAAAATAGCTCAATTGCAACCATCGAGTATAAATTGTTATTCAAATAATAAGCTTTCTGCATCTAATTCAGTGTTCACTGAGTGTTGTTTATCCGACATGCTACGAATGCATCACTAATCCCTTCCCCCTCCTCCCAACCTGAAAATTTTCCGCCTGACACGCTCCGCGAACATGCGTATTTAGACTTCAAGATTGGAAAAAGTATGGCAACAGGGGGAGTTCCTCATATTCAGGTGAGCGAATGAATGAGACGGTAACTGAACTCCTTCTATATCAGACGCTCCAAAGCCTCCATAACTCTTCAACACACTCAGCTCACAGATAGCAGAGATGCATGCAGAGTCCAGGTCAGGTGGATACTCAGATTGGGATTTTTATTATTATTTTTACTGATTGATTTAGTTGCCTCCGCAATGTACTCTGCGTAAAGTTGAAATGTCTGCACATCTACGCCAAGTAGTCAGGTGTGTGTATCGTGATTCGTAAATATGACGGATGGCCCTCAAATCACCATTTTAAAAACCAGCCAAAGACGGAAAATATTCCGTTAACGTGACCCCTGGCTCCGCCGCTCCCATCCCAGCCTGGAGTTCCTCCTGACAGTCCTCCTCTTCCTGCTGGAGGTTTGTGCTTTGACATTTTTCGTGCAAAGGCCCCCTAGTGGATGGGTAAGTTCATTACATCAGAACTTATTCGGTGAATGTGTTTCCATCTCCTCTTTTGCGCATAAACTCTTTTTCGGAAAATCCAAAAACCACCTCAAGCAAACAAAAACGTTTTTGTGAAATTTAGGACGTTTTTTCAAAATTTGCTGTTTCTTCTTTGTGTGGTGTGTGTTTAAAATCTTGCACAAAGAGCAACAGTTATTTAAATGGTTTTGAGATGCACTAATACGTGTGATAAAACTGTTCTTGCAAAGGGGTTTTGCAGACATTGCCTGAACTTTGCACCGTTTACTATTTTAGCACTTTTTGTGGTTTGTTGTTCAAAATTTCCAGCATATGCCAATAGTTTAGAGAATCTCTGATACCTGTGACTGTTCTGAGTCACTCGATTTTTAATGTCAGTTTTGTTTTTGTGATCTGAACTCATCAGGTTTTTTTTTATTTTACATCTTTTATGTTAAAAGCATCTTTTTTAGTTTCAGCTGTTTTATTTTTCCTCATGGATTCTTGCTTGGTGTACTTTTTTGTTGCGATGGTCTTGTTTATAAAAGGTCTAGTGTTGACCACAGAAAGAGACAGTGGTAGTCCTTTTATTAGTGAAAAAACATCTGTGAGCAACCAATGGTTATAATAGAATATTTCAGTTTATTCTGAATTCTGAATGGTCCATTTGAATAGAGCACACCAGAGCCATTTTACAATCTATGTAGTTTAAAATAACATTGGAGGATATTTAAAAATATTGTGATATTGTGTGTTGTGATATAGCAAAAAAAGTAAAATATTGGGATATTAGATTTTCCTCGTATCGCCCAGCCCTACTCCTAAGAGTGACCCATTTTTTCCACAAATATTTCGAGCAGCTTGCCTCAGTGCTGAATTGTATACAGGCAATGCTCAAAAAAATTTGAAAGCTGTGGAAAAAATTCAATATTTTTTGGTACTTATTACCAAAAAGTAAAACTCATGTTATATGGATTCATTATGCATAGAGTGAAACATTTCAAGAAAATTAGAATATTAGATAAGATTAATAAAAAAATCTATACTAAATAGAAATGTCAGATTTCTGAAAGGTATGGCCATGTCTATGCACTCAATATTTGGTTGGGGCTCCTTTTGCATGAATGACTTCATCAATTCGATGTGGCATAGACGCGATCAGCCTGTAGTTTTCCTGAGGTGTTCAGGAAGCCCAGGTTGCTTTGATGGCTACCTTCAGGTCATCTGCAGTATTTGTTCTGGTGTCTCTCATCTTCCTCTTGACAACACTACATAGATTCCATATAGAGTTCTGATCGGGCCAGTTTGATGGCTGATCAAGCACAGTACCACCATGGTTATAGAAGCAGCTTTTGGTACCTTTGGCAGTTTGGGCAGGTACCAAATGCTGTTGGACAATTAAATCAGGATCTCCATGAAGCTTGCCAGCAGAGAGAAGCATGAAGGTAAATGACCATGTTGACTGTGGACTCCAGAAAACCCAGTGGACCAGAACCAGCATATGACCCCAAAACATCACTTACTGTGGAAACGTCACACTGGACTTTGAGCGACATAGATTTCAGGGTTTCCCCCAGAAAACTTGTTAAGCCCAGTGGTTGGGGCAGTTCAGCAGTGGTCCACTGTGTTTTTGTGTTAAAAAATGGTAAAAGTTGACAAGAAATTTTAATAAAATATGGCTAGGTAATGATGTTATTAAATGACAATACTGACGATACTTAAACACCAGCTATAGAGTTTTAAAAAAGGCAAACAGACAATCAGCCGTAAAGTCTGCAGCTTGGTGCATTGTTTTGATTTGCAGGTTGTTGATCGTTTTTATTTATCAAAGTGCATGCAGTATTTGCAAGAAATGCTTTGAATGGAAAAAGTCCTGTCTATGTATGCAAGAGGAGCACCTTCCAAATCGTCCGGTTTGAGTTAAAAGGTGGCACGCACGATCTGTGCTGAGTTACAGGAACTGAGAGGTCCACGATTAGGCGCCACATCAGCGCTGGAGATCAACACCAGGGGTGGGGATAGCGTGATTGGTGTGCATCCCCTCATGCCCAGTTCAGTGCGTCAACTATAAACCTAGCTTTACCATCTTTGCTATAACGGTTTCTGGTTTATATTAAAAAAAAAAAAAAAAAAAAAATCAAAAAAATCTATGTAAAATAAATAAACATGTGACGCTTAGCCTGGTGGGCAGGCAAGTTAAAAAATACATTGGGGGAAACCCTGAATTCTGTGCCTCTCCACTGTTCCTTCATACTCTTTGACCATGATTTCCAAATGAATTGCAATCTTTATTCACATATGAAAGGAAGACTTTAAATCACTGAGCAACAGTCCAGTTCTTTTTCTCCTTAGTCCAGGTAAGACCCCACTGACGTAGTTTCTGGTTCAGGAATGGCTTGACATGAGGAATGCGACATTTCTAACCCATTTATAGGATTTGTCTGTGCGTAGTGGCTCTTGATGCCTTGGTTCCAGTCTCAGTCCGCTCCTTGTGAAGCTCCCTCAGATTCTTGAATGGCTTTACTTCACAATCCTCTCAAGGCTGTGGTTATCCTTGTTGTTTGTGCACCTTTTCCTGTCACACTTTTTTCCTTCCACTCAACTTTCTATGAATATTCTATAACTTTTTCACAATATTCAAACTTTCTGAGACTCTGAATCTTCTGATTTTTATTATCGGTAAGCCATAATCATTGAAATTACAAGAAATTAATGCTTAAAATATTTTGTGTAATGAAACTAGATGATATGAGTAATGTTTGACTTTCTGGATCAAAAATTAAAAATTTGGATGGGTGGATGAATACGTTTGGCAGTTTAGTTTGACATTCCTTGCTTGTCAGTTCCTGTAACCACTATTTCAGCCTTTGAGAAATACATGTCGGTAATCTGAACAAGTATATCCCAAAACTTACTGTGATTTGTAGAAATATTAATACCTTTTGCTTAATTCTGTTAATTGCAGATGTTCATATTTATTGCCTCTTATTTGAGAATCCATCACTGAAATTTAAAGAACTAAATGTGGAGAGATGTTAATGTAGCAACATATTTTTAATGTTATGCTCAATTTAAACACTGTGGGTACATATGCTTTTGTTTATTCTCAAGATGAGGTCAAGGATCCTCCTGCACCTGAGTGGGCCGTGCAGGAACTCAGCCACAGGCCACAAACAATAAACACATTGGAGACCTGGTTCCCACAGTCGGATCAGTCAGGAGTAAGCGCCAATTTGATGGAATCAATAAGGTACAAGAGTGATACTTTTACAATTGTATTTGTTAAAATATTTTTTATTTTCTTACTTTCTAAAAGATTTTTCTCAAATATTAGGTTAGTAATGTAACGGTGGCCCAGAAGGGTCAGCAAGGTAAAAAATCACAGCGCAGAAACAAAAGCTGCAATGGAAGTTATGATAAACTTGCTAGTATAACTTCCGTTTTAGAACAGCTTCCAAAAGCATCATGTTTCAACTGCATTTCTGGCAGTATGGATGGATTATCTCCCTAAAATGGACACTCAGTTTGCATCACAGTGCAAATATATTCACATTTGGCACCAAAGATGGTTTTAATGCATCACCTGGATGACCCTAGACTTTATCTCTGCATATACGTTATTTACAGGTTCCCAAAGAAAAGTTTGTATTATTGGCTATTATTTTAATATGTACTATTATAGACATACCTATATGCTTTAATATCATTTTGGTTTTTGAATTTGTTTGCAGAAGCAATTTATGTGTAAAACAATGTTATGTAGTCAGGAGAACGTAAGAAAAAATAAGACTTTAACTGGTCTTTTTTTTTTTTTTTTAATTAATGATTACAAAATGCAAAGAAAAGCAAATGTTTATCCTCTCATTAACAGTAAAAGGATTTTTTAAAAAGCTTTTTTTTTTTTTTTTTTTTGTGAATAACAGAAAACAAATGAAATCTGTTGGAGAAGCCATGTCTGATTGTAGAACTTTTTGTTTTCTCAATCCTGTTGGTGATAATTTTACTGGAGGGCAGCCAAAACAATGTTCTTTCTTTGCTCTGAAGGCATATCGATCACTGATGCACTTTATCTAGATTTATTTGCAGGTTATGCTGACTCCCAGATCGCAAGATGGTTATATTGATGTGAAGCAAGAAACAAGCATGTTCTTAAATGATTGTTTGCAGATTGCTTCATGCGGTACCAGATCAAGATACAGATGAGGATCTTTCTGAGGCTCAGCAGGATCTAGTCAGCAGTCTGTCTGAACTCTACCAGGTGTCCCAGGAGTCAGTCAGCAAAAGAGGCAAGAAACGTGCGTAAACTTTTCTTTTTTTTTTTTCTCCCCACCTTGGTGTTCAGTGTTTTTTTTGTAATTTATAGTCAAACTTCAGCTATTTTTAAATCCAAACCCATTTTTCAAGCTATTATTGTTCTTAACACCTTTATGATTTTTTTATTTTTTTATTTTTTTACCCTCTTATTTCACTCCCTGACCTATAGGAGGTGCCCACCGTACACCAGTGAAGCAGAAAATAAAGACAATGAGTCGCTCTTTGCAAATGCTAAATGTGGCGCGCCTGAATGTCAAAGCTCAGAAGACTCAGACAGAGGCTGAGCCAGCAGGGACTGAGGGCAGGGGGGCCGACAGACCGGGGAAGAGACGACTAAGTGACAGGAACAAACCCGGAGGAGCAAGTGCACTCAGTAAGTTTCGCTCCCTAAAATAAACATAATATATAAATATTTCAAATAAAAGTCTGTGTTAATGTGTTTAGATAATACACTGAACAAAAATATAAACGCAACACTTTTGTTTTTGCTCCCATTTTTCATGAGCTGAACTCAAAGATCTAAAACATTTCCTATGTACACAAAATAACCATTTCTCTCAAATATTGTTCAAATATTGTTTTATTGCGGCCAGCCTAATGGACCACTCTGAAATGTGCTGTTTTGCTTTATTTGGGGGGTTGAGGGGGACGTCTGAAAACCAGTCAGTATCTGGTGTGACCACCATTTGCCTCACGCAGTGCACACATCTCCTTCACATAGAGTTGATCAGGTTGTTGAATGTGGCCTGTGGAATGTTGGTCCACTCCTCTTCAATGGCTGTGCGAAGTTGATGGATACTGGGAGGAACTGGAACAGGCTGCTGTATACACCGATCCAGAGCATCCCAAACATGCTCAGTGGGTGACATGACGGGTGAGAATGCTGGCCATGCAAGAACAGAGATGTTTTCAGCTTCCAGGAATTGTGTACAGCTCCTTGCAACATGGGGCCGTGCGTTATCCTGCTGCAACATGAGGTGATGGTCGTGGATGAAGGGCACAACAATGGGCCTCAGGATCTCATCACAGTATCTCTGTGCATTCAGAATGCACCTGTATTCGATGTCCATGACATTCACCTGCCCATACCATGATCCTGCCGCCAACCTGGGCCACTCGATCCACAACGTTGACATCAACACACCGTTCACCCACGTGACGCCACACACACCATCTGTCCTGAACAGTGAAATCCAGGATTCATCCGTGAAGAGCACACCTCTCCAGCGTGCCAGACGCCATCAAATGTGAGCTTTTCCCCACTCAAATCGGTTACGGTGACGAATTGCAGTCAGGTCGAGACCCCAATGAGGACGACGAGCTTCCCTGAGATGGTTTCTGACAGTTTGTGCAGAAATTCTTTGGTTGCGCAAACCGATTGTTTCAGCAGCCGTCAGGGTGGCTGGTCTCAGACGATCTTGAAGATGAACATGTTGGATGTGGAGGTCCTGGGCTGGTGTGTTTACACGTGGTCTGCGATTATGAGGCCGATTGGATGTACTGCCAAATTCTCTGAAACGCCTGTGGAGACGGCTTATGGTTGAGGACTGAACATTCAGTTCACGGACAACAGCTCTGGTCGACATCCCTGCAGTCAGCATGCCAACTGCACGCTCCCTCAAAACTTGCGACATCTGTGACATCTGTGATAAAACCGCATATTTCAGGGTGGTCTTTTATTGTGGCCAGCCTAAGGTACACCTGTGCAATAATCATGCTGTCTAATCAGCATCTTGATATGCAACACCAGTGAGGTGGGATGGATTATCTCTGCAAGGAAGAAGTTCTCACTGTCACAGATTTGGACAGATTTGTGAACAATATTTCAGAGAAATTATTTTGTGTATATAGAAAATGTTTTAGATCTTTGAGTTCAGCTCATGAAAAATTGGAGCAAAAACAAAAGTGCTTCGTTTATATTTTTGTTCAATGTAAATTTCATACAGCTTATGATAAAGACTAAGTTATGCTTTTGTCTTCTGTTTCTTAGGTTTTTCTAGTGAGAAAGAGCTGCTGTGCCACTTGAAGGCCAGTTATGACAAGGCTGTAGCAGAGAGGGACTCATCTCTCTTTACCAGTGTTCAGCAGCTTCTGAATGCTGTAAAAACATTTGTTGTTGCAGAATCAGACTGGGAGGTGAGACAAAATCCTTTTTTTAATTCTTATTTTTACTCTGTAAAGATGTGACTGGCTGTCATTTATCTTTGTTGAAGACTCTTTAAGATTCTCCAGTGATTAAGATTTCACAGCTGAAAACTGATAATTCTACTGTACTTTTGCATGAACATGCTTTTCAGTTTCACTTGTCTCAAAATGAACATTGTCACATTTAAACATTACTTTAAAGTTTCCCACTGTGCACGTAATAAACAATATGTTTATGCAAGGTATGAAAATGATTACAGGGCCAGAGACTCTGGATAAATATCATGATATGAGGGCTGAATGTGGCAAAAATCGCTGTGATGAACTTCGTACTACAACTGTTTGTCTTATCTGTAGGAAAAGGCCTCTTTAATTGTTGAACAGCACCTCATGAAGACCAGCAAATCAATCCGTCAGGTTTACAGAGAGGCTGATGATGCTGAGAACAAAGTCAGAGAGTGAGTGATTCATCCAGTTCCTGAACAGAGTCCTTCTTATCTTTCTTTTAAAAAAAGACAAGTGAGGCTGTTATGTCGTGTCAGGATTGTTTAGGTCTAAAATAACACGATTTGTCTAATCTAGGTGCCAACTGCAAGTGATGTTACGGCTGGAGCTGTGCAGACATTTCTCTTCTAAACAATCTGACTCCTTGGATGCAGATCAGATGGCAGAGGAGGTGAGAGGGTCAACAAACTCTTTTATGAATTGATATGTAGAACACATTTGTCTTGTATTTTTCTGTAGTTGTAATATTTTGTCTTTGTCAGGCAGCGGAAATGCTCAGGATAATCTCATTAACAAAAGACCCAGTGTGCCTAGCAGGGTTCCTTCAAGATGAAGTCCTCCCAGGGTAAGCGTGTACCTCTGCAGGAAGTAGGCCTTCTTTACGGTGGCCCAGAAGGGTCAACAAAATGCAAAACCACAACATAAAAACAAAAGCGCAATGGAAGTAATGATAAACTTGCTAGCATAACTTCAGTTTTAGAACTTCTTCCATTGTAGCTTTTGCATTTTGTTAACCCTTCTGGGCCACCGTAGTTCTTTGGGTTAGCTGCAGTGTAGTTTCCTTTTAATTTATACATGAGTCTCAGTAAATCATAATACCATTGAAAAGTTAATTTATTTCAGTAATTCAATTCAAACTCATATGCTGTGCAGTAAATACACTCAGTTCTTGGTCAGAGCTCATTTTGGATAGATTACTGTTCTCCATGGCATGAAGGAGATCAGCCTGTGATTTTCTGCTGAGGTGTATTGGAAGTCCAGGTTACTTTAATAGCGGGATTCTGTGCACCTGCATTGCTGGGTCTGGTGTTTTTTATCTTCCTCTTGAGATCACCCCATGGGGTTTAGGTTAGGTGAATTTCCTGGCCAGCTGACCACAGGGATATCATGGCCATTATACCAGTTATTAGAAGTTTTTGCTGGGTGGAAGATCAAATCTGCATCTCCACAAAGCTTCTCAGCAGAGGGAAGCATGAAGTGCTCTCAGATTTCCTTGGTATAGGCCTGCTCAGACTTTGGACTTGAGCAAACACCAGGGGATAACATGCCCCCCCCAATAAATCACAAATAGTGGAAACTCCACACAAGCAGCTTGAATTTTGTGCTTCTCCACTCTTCCTCTGAACTCTGGGACGTTGATTTCCAAATGAAATCTAAAATTTCTTGAAAAGCAATAGCCCAGTCCTTTCTTCCTTCATCCAGTTGAGACACTTCTGATGTCTGTGGTTCAGGTCTGGCTTAACACAAGCATGTCTGTGTGAAGGCTCATGAAGCATCTCCCAGAATTCTAAAATAGGCTTTGCTGCAAATGTATCAGGAATATATCATCATCGCAGGGTCAGTGTGTGCAACGTCAATATCGCAGAGGGCTGTTTGGAGTGCAGTAATTGTTGGCTAATATATTTCAAGTGTTATGAACTTGCATTTTACATACTAATGTCATGTTTAGCTAGTTGGACTGAGTCTCATGTTTACCGACGCATGCACATGATATTGCCCAAAATGCTGAGGGACACCGAACGATTAAAGCACAGATGAGAAAGAGAGGAAGGAAGAAAATAAGCATTTATCACAACTGACTTCAACTAATTTTGAGCTGCCCTACTTCAGTCATCCCTGTTGCTTGTGCACTTTTTTCTGTCACTTTTTCCTTCCACTAAACCTTCCATCGACATGCTTGGATATAGTACTGTGTAAATGGCCATCTTCAATAGCAATGATCTTCTGTGTCTTACCCTCCTTGTGAAGGGTGTCAACGACTGTCTGCTGGACAGCTGGTAAGTTAGCTGTCTTGATTGTGTTGGCCATAACAGAACATTTCTGAATTGAACATCATTTTTATTGGTCTTATGTAATATTAAAATTTTCTGAGAAAGAGAATTTGGGATTTTCGTTAGCTGTAAAATATAATCAACAAAATAACAGAAATAAATGCTTGAAATGTACCACTCAGTTTGTCCTGAATCTATTTTTAAATTAATTTATACATTTGGGTTTGAATTAAAATATAGAAATATAGATTTTTTTGAATACGTAATTTGAAATAACTCTCACCACACTTTTGCTTAAATTTAGTACAAGAAACCAACCTTTTTTTTTTTTTTTTTTTTGTCAACAATGTTAAAGGATAAGAAGCGCCATATTTAAATGCTTCCCAAGAACCTAAAAATGTGGGGGGGGTTTTTTTTTTTTTTTTTTTTTTTTTTTTTTTTTTTTTTTTTTTTTTTTTTCTTTTTTTTCTTTTCCCCTCCATCACGACAGATTCCTGACTGCTGTTCCAAAAGTGCTTGCAGACATCTACAACAGCCTGGGCACTCAGCTTCCTGATGCCTTAGTGGCTGTTTTGCCTGCTGACTTCTTCAGTGACGACTCTGTCGCCAAGGACAGCATTTCTCCTTCTGCCTCCTCACTTCCCATCTCACCATCACAGAGCCTTGCCTCAGAGGACGGCCTACACGACCTGCGAAATCGTTCAGCCAACAAAAGGAGGTGAGTTTTGCAAAATGCTCCAAAGGCATTGGAAAATAAGTGTGTGAAAAGAGTGTTTTTATATTTTGTTTAAGGAACATATGTTAAACCTTTTGGGTTTAATATATGTTTTATAAAATTTATAACTCTTCTCAACGTGTTTTCTGTGCAGGAGTGGAATGTTGACTCGACATCGCAGCATGACTGAAACCACACAGAGTCTTCGTCAAATACAGCTGCCTAAAAAGGTCACAAGAGCAGTAAGTTTTTTTTGGGTTTTTTTGTGTTGTACTTCAATTTGTCAGGCAGGCCCTTGTTAAGTGATGTCTTGATTATTTATTTATTTTTTCCTTTTCTCTCTTAATAATGAACACCTTCATTTAAAAACTGCATTACTTGTGTTGTCTTTGACTTATATTTAAATTGGTTTGACGTTCTCAAACACTGAAGTGTGACAAACTTGCTAAAAAAATAGATCAGGAAGGGGGCAAACACTTTTCCACACCTCTGTAAGTTAAAAACCGGTTATAGCATTACTCTCCTTAAGTACTGGAACTGCTTAGGTGGGAGAATGTAAAGAAATAATTCATACATTAATTATCTTTTTTTTTTTCTTCCCCCCTCAGTCCAAATTGAAGATCTCTACTGCTTTGGAAAAACCTGCAGAAATACAACAACCTCAGAAACAACAAACACAAGGTATGTTTGTTAGTACATCTTTAATTTCTAAAACTTTTTATGCTGCATTAAACAACTGTCACCAAATTATTTCAGGCATAGAGAGCTTGTATGTATGACACTTAAATAATTAGCTAAGGCTTACTGCAGTTCTGTGTTATGTGTATATTGATATTGGGTACAGTGATTTTGCGATAATGATAATTTTGCAATGTATTGTGAAGCCCTACCTAAGTAATGTAGTAAATTTTTAAACATACATTTATCGGTCAACAGAGGTGACCAAAGTAAGACGAAATCTCTTCAACCAAGAGATTGTTTCCCCTTCGAAGAAAAGAAAACTACCAAGGAGCCAATCTGTCTCTGCTGTGGAAGGACTGAAACACAAGCGTTCTCTTGAATCTGAAGGTAATGTAATAAAATGTTGTATGTTGCTTTTAAAAATATTGTTGAATATGGTAAATTGCAGGAGATAAACAGTGTTTTCCATTATTTGGCTGCTGTACTTAGTATTCACATTTCTTAGATTGAACAGAAATTCATAATTTTTCAATTACTTAGTGTATTTATTATATATTAATAAATATATCACTTTTTCTTTTCAGAAAAGCACAAACTTCTCACAAAGAAGGTGTGTGAGACACCTCTCCACAAGCAAGTGTCCAGTCGCCTCTTGCAGCGACAGAAAGCAGGGAGGTACGTTTCAGTCATTCTCCTATTATTTCTGGTATGACCATTTTATTACATGAAACTAATTGCAGCCTTTTGTAAATGTATACTATTTGCTTCAATTTAATTTTTTTTTCCCCCCACAGGAAATCTGACCTTAGTGAGGAGTGTATAGTCGAAGAATCACCAGTAAAACCAGCTGAAGGTATTTTTGTATTTTATATTGATGTACGTCATGTAATTATTATTCATGGTGGGGTTTCTTTTTTTTAGAGAAATGTATAAGTAAATGTAAAAAAAAAAAAAAATAAAAAAAAAAATAAAAAAGTCAGTAATTTGGGACACAAATCATGCTATGAATGAATAAATAAACTTAGATTCAGTGTTTATTTTGAAAGTTGTACAGTTGCCTACCCTGGCTTACCTTTGCTTTTTAAAAGTCATAGAGATCCACCGACCACAGCTTTAGACTGATTATTTGATCTCTAAAACTTAAACCTGCTGGTATCGATTGTTGACAACTATCAATAACATCATTTTTTTTTTTTTTTTTTTTTTTTTTTTTTTTTTTTTTTTTTTTTTTTTAAATATGGGAAAAAATCATCCAATTCCGATCCCCTCAGTATGACCTTGATTCCATTGTGCATCTCTAAAATTTTGCTTGAGTTTATTGGGCAGAACTCATTCTTATATAGGGTTCAATCATGATTTTAAGTATTTTACTTGAAAGATACTTGTTTTTTTTAATTACTAGACTAGAACTACAATGTAAGCATGGTGTCAAACCACAAAATGTATTATTTATTTATTTTTTTATTTTTTCTCTCTGATTTTCTGTCAGACCTGAGAAGGAGCACAAGAATAAAGAAATTCACTAGAAGACACTCAAACACGTTCTATTCAAGTTCTCAGCCTCGGTCCAGGAACCTGGAAAGAGCTCTCTCTTCATCTCAGCTTCCACTCAGCGACAGCAAAATCTGTAGCGTTAACGTGAAAACAGTCCAGTCTCCCATGCGTCTTCTCTTCGGGGCAGCCGAGTCTCCGATAAGCTCCAGTGACCAGTTCAGTGAAACCCAAACCACCAGGTCTCGGTTGTCCACAGACTCCAGTGTTTTTGAGGTGATTTATCCAAAGTCATCCCTTCATTTTGGTATCTCACACTTTCAATACTTTTTTTTTTTTTTTTGTCCTTAGTGTTTTGTCAGAATTTAACTAAAGCAAGTTCTGAAGATTGTAATGAAATGTACGAGCACAAAGTCTATCCTGTACTCATTTTCCATTGCTTTACTATCTTTTGAGAGAAGCCTGACTCATTTCTTATCAGAAACAAAGTTCTGGATTGGTTGAATGAAGATTATTTTAAATGCAAATCTGCCAGGGATATGAATCATTTCAAGTTTAACAGTTTTGATTTAAAATCGCAGTTCATGCTGAACGACTGACATTATATGTTTTTGCTTTCTATTTAGAGTCCAAGCAAAACGCCATCAAAGTCACCCAACAGACGTGGAAGGAATTTATCTCCCAAGATACCCAGGACCCCTGAACCCCCCAGAACCCCTCAAACCCCACTATCATCTAAAATGCATGTTTCTACAGTTGCAGAGAGTCCTGCAGCTGGTGCTTTTGGACTTGGTAGTGGTGTGAAGGCCAGTCGTTTGAAATCTCCAGGCAAAGAGCATCTCGTTGTAAAGACGCCAAGTAAACAAAGTCCTGTTAGGAGTCCTTTAAAGGGTATTCTTAGGACTCCAGTCAAAGCTTCTGGATTGTGTAAACTTAGCAGCCCATTGTCCAATACTCCCAAGAAGAGTGTCACATGGTCTCCCTCTCCTCAGAAATGTACAGTGGAAGCAGACCACGCAACTTTTAAAGTCCCCAAGTCACCAAGTACATCTTCTCTCAGTTCCCTGAGACAAATGAAAACTCCCAGCAAGCTCTGCGGTCCAGAACAAAGCACAAACGCTAAAAGAGACATTTTTAAGACCTCAGATAAGATCTGTCAAGTAAGCCTGGTGCGGCTATCTGAACATGATTTATTGACTCCAGAAAAGATTCTGAGAGCTTCGATATGTAACGCAGTTGAAAATGGGGCGGTTCACCTGGAAACGACCCCTCCGCTACCCCCAGCATCCTCAGCCCAACATATCTCACCTCAACGCAAAACCAGAACTCAAGTGAAGACACCATCTCCTGTTTACCAAATGATTACTCGCTCTGGACGAACCCCGAGGAAAGGGTCGAACACTGCCTCCCCTGTTGAAACAGCATATCCACCACCAGAGGGGGATGGACTTTCAAACAGGCCGGCTTCTGTACAGTCACGTACAACGGAGGAGCAGACTGAAACATCAGAGTCTTCTGAACCCAGTTCCAGTCTCCAGACTGAATTGCAGTCTTCTCATGGTAACGCCGCGACCACAGATGATGACAGCTTGAATATCGTCGACGCTGCGATCGTCAAGACTCAGTTTAATCAAGGTATAAAGATGAGCATTAGCTTCTCAAGGAAGTCTAGCGTGTCTATTCCAGACTGTCTCGTGAGAACAGCTTCCCCTTTGCCATCCCAGAACACACCTGGCCGGAGCTACGGCTTCCGCCAAACCCCCGACCGCCAGCAGAGGGAGGCCGCCGCTCGTTTAGGATACGGAAACGACCCCCCTCGATTTTCAACCCCTAGAAGCTTGGCGAGATCTAAAAAAGGCTCGGAAACTCCGAATGCTCTTCGCTACCAAGTGGAACTGGAAATGCAGACGTCGGGGCTTCCAAAACTCAAAATTAAACGAACAGATTCCGTGAACGCAGACGACGTTTCCTCTGGTGGTGCTCCTCAACCAGGAGCGCAGAGCCCTTTAGTTGGCACTAAACCTCACATGGAAAGCCCCCTGGCCTTAATGTCTAAACACAAAGATCCGGCTTGTTATTCCCCATCCCTCTGTGCTCATGTCACTCCAGCCAAATGTACTCCTGGAAAAGGCAGTGGTGTCCAGACTTATATCTGCCAGTCCTACACACCTACACACCATTCTCCAGTCCCGGTGGCGGTGGCAGACCTCATCCCCCTCACTCCTTCACCGCAGAGCGTGGGCAAAGTGACCCCCGAGAACCTGAACAGCTGGCCTCGCAGGAAGAGGCCTCAGCTTGGGGTGTTTGGAGGCAAGGATCGAGTTCTGAGGGGGGAGCCTCGGCTGGAGGAGCTGCTGGAGGAGGCTGAGCTTGGAGTCAGTCGCTTGCAGGACTTCGAAGACTCCGAAGAACCCGCAAGCAGTGCAACGGAAAAATCGCCTTTCAAAGAAGCGCCCTCAGTCGAAGCAGACGTGCCTCCTCTTTCACCCATGGAGGACTTGTATTGGATGACCAAGCTGGCCGAAGGGGCAAACGGTGCCGATTCCGAGAAAACAGCAGAACTCATCTGGGCCTCCGAAACTGGAGATATAAAGTCAAGTAAGCCTTTACACCATTTATGTGAATGTATGTTTTAAATACTTAAAAATCAACTATTTTTGTTCATATATTAAAGTAGGGATGCACGATATATCACCATTAACATCGTTATCGGTCCGATAAATAGAACTGGACCGATGTTAACAGACGATATTTATTTCCATCTTGTTGCCAGTTATTTCTGGAGGAGGAGGGAAGGAGGTTGGCCATGTGGTGTTTGTTTGGTCATGTGACAGTGATGCAGCTCAGGATTGTGGGGAGTTTAGCTGAAGCAGCAAAGAAGTCAGCGGTGTGGTCGTTTTTTTCCTCCAAGATGTTGAAAGTTTAGAGAAATAAAATATCAGTAAATATCAATTATAGGCCATAATACCGGATATGGGCTCAAATTTTCATATTGATGGATCCCTACATTAAAGTTCGACGCTTAGATTTTAGGTCTAGCAATACTTGTTGCTGTTCTGCCTCAAAATAAGAAGGTTCATGGTTCCTGTCTGGGTGGAGTTTGTATTCACCTGTAGCTTTCTATCAGACTTCTCCAGGTTCCTTTCACGGATCAAACATGTGGGTTAGTTGATCAATTTAAGGTGACATGAGGTGCAAGTGTAACTGTGGGTGGCTTTGTCCCATGTTGGATAAGTGTCCTGTCCAGGTTATTCCCACCAGTTCACCTCCTGCTCCTGTCTGTTACTATAAAAGCTCCCAGGGTTTTCAGGGTTCCCACGCAGTCCGGAAAAGGATCTGATTTGCTTCAGGTATTTTCCAGATCTGCATGTCTGTGTGGGGGGGAAAAAACCATAAAGTACAGTTTCTCAAAAGTTAGAATATCGTGGAAAAGCTCTCTTTTTTTTTTTTTTTTGTTCTGTTACTCATTTCAGAAAGTGACACTCTGATATTATATAGCTTCATTAGACACAGTGAAATACTTCGTCAGTCCAGTTCTTTTTCTCCTTAGTCCAGGTATGCTTCTGACTTTGTCTGGTTCAGGTATGTCTTGACACGAGGAATGCAACATTTGTATCCCACATGTGGGATTCATCTGTGCGTGGTGACTCGTGATGCGCTGACTCCAGTCTCGGTCCACTCATTGTGAAGCTCCCGCAAATTCTTGAATGGCTTTTGCTATCCTCTCAGGGCTGCGGTTGTCCCTGTTTGTGCACCCTTTTCTGTCACATTTTTTTCTTTCCACTCAACTTTACATTGACGTACTTTTAATACAGCACTTTGCAAAAAGTCTGCTTCTTTAGCGATGACCTTTTGTGGCTTACGCTTCTTGTGGAGGGTGTTAATATCTGTTGAACAACTGGCAAGTCAGCAGTTTTCCAAACAGTTGTGTAGGCAATAACATGGAATTTGTGGATTAAAAAATAAAAAAAATCCATTCTTATTATTTTTATGTGCAACAAACGTCAGCCGGAACATGGAAGATCAAGCTTGTCGGGAACCAAGCAACCTGGTTGTGATAAACCATGAGCGTGTGCAAATCAGCTGTAGTGTGGTTGTGATAGTTTACTATCGCAGTAACACTCTTTCAGGGTCTCTTGTTGAGCACGGAGCACCATAGTGTCAGCATTGCCAAGATCCCTCCATGACATGGGGTCTTCCCACTGGGTTAGCCATTGAGAATTTAAAGCAGTGGAGCAGATGTGATAGCCATGGTGGTCGTGCTGTGGTGGGGCATCACACACGGCTACTACCTAAAGTGGTATGAGAGGCTCATAGTAGGGCAGAGTGCCGTGCTTTTAGGCGTATATAATAGGGTCGTCATGGGAAGATGCTCCTGACTTGTATGGATTTTTTTGGGAGCCCAAGAGAGCATCTCAGGGATGTGGAAAATAACAAAGACATACAGTAGCAAGAGGCATAACAGCATCATGAGTCCCTTAACACTGCAGGAGGTTTTGCCAATTCACTGCAACCCAGCCTGGTTCTTGTCGGTCAAGTATGTGAAGGAGAGAGTAGCTGGTCTTCATCCAGTGTAAACAACAATGAACAGAGATTAATAGCTCTGGTTTTGAACATTTTGAGTAAGTTACCTCTCTTACAAATCACTGAAACTGAACGTTTTCTTTCGATATGAACCTTTTATGTCCTTTTATGTCTGCCAGTTGCAGTAAAAAAAAAAATGGCATTACTTTTTTTTTTTCTTTCCAATATTTTCAAAGTTAACATTTAAACTGCCTTTAGTTGTTCTGCTGGAAGTTCTCAGGAAGTTAAAAAAAAAATCTTTTAGTACAAAGGAAAAACTCAGCATTTTTAGGTAACTCAGACATCGCCTTGGATATGAGCTTTTAATAGGAACGTGATAATAGATATTGTGACAGTATACAGAGAAAAGCTTTGTTTCGTCCTGCTGTTACAGTGATCGCTCCTTGAGGTAGAATGTCATTCATATACTCGTTGTGTTTTGTCCTCTCTGAAAGCAGTGACTCCTCCCAGTCAGAAAGGGAGAAAACCAGTAACACCAAGTGGCATCTTGGCCCTCACTCAGTCTCCGTTGTTGTTTAAGGGAAAAACCGGGTCTACTCGGAAGAAAACACCAAATTTTCAAGGTAATGTTTAAATGTGCGAAGTATTTATATGAGCCTCTTATTGCAGGTCAACTCATGCTGCTTTATTTTCTGAATTTTCCAGATGAAGCTGCATCGGGGAGAACAGAACATGAACTGGAGCTCTCTCCTTTCAGCCTTTCCCAGCCAACTCGGCGCTCAAACACGGGGAAGACCTACAGCAGGAAGAGACTGCTCCACTGACACAACTGACATGGTTTAAAAAGTTGCAGGCAGTCACAGCAATCAGACCGTCCAGTCAGTTTCGTACTGGAAAGCTGTGAGCCCTTTGAGAGCGTATGTGAAAGGTCGTCTAAATTTCACTGGAAAGGTGTTGTAGCTGCTTTTGTTCAGTCAGAAGCATTTATGAGTTCAAAGGATATTTAAAATTGCTCACTGATGTACATATATTTTCTTTCTCTAAAGTGTAAATAGCTGTTTTACAGTCAAGTCAGATTTTGTTCTTATCTCTTTAAATAGTATTGTTTATTTATTAATTTCTCAGTTTTTATGTATGATTTTCAGTAAAAAGGGATTTTCTGAACTCTTGTAAATATGTTAAATGTTGACAAATTCTTATAAATAAACAGTTTTTCTTAACCATTTGAAAGTGATTGAAAAGCAGGAATGGTAAACCTGAGTAGTGACTTACAAAAACTGGATTCAGTTTTATTGTACTGGCTTTCCATAAATGTTAATTTAAGAAGTTTATCAGTGCCCTGCATACATCAGTGCTCATCTGGCTTCAAAGGTCAGTGCAGTGAGTGCAGTGAACTCCAACACACCCTTTTTTCCTTTTTTATTTGCCACACTGCAACCCACTTACATCTGAAAGTCCTTTTCCTTTCAGTCTTTGATTCCACTAAACCATTCCTGTAGCTTTTAAAGCGTCTGGTTAAAGTTTCCTGTCAAAATTTATAACAGAATTTAAAAATAAGTGTCATAAATTCAGCTAAAATGATTTTATATTTTGAAAAGCAGATTTAAAAATGTTTATCAAAATTTTAAGTGTTACTCTGATCTTGATTTTCAGATTTATTTATTTATTTATTTTTTTTTTTTTTTTTTTTTTTAAATGGTTGTTTCCTTGCAAAATTTGCCTTTAATTTTTTTTTTTTTTTTTTTTGAAGGTTGCTAAGGATCAATAGTTTAACGATGTTAAATGGAGTAAACTGAGCTGAGCCCCTTTTTCAAGCGCTTCCATCAAAGCTATTACAGCCGTGCTAATGTTATGAAAAGCTGTTGTTTTGTTGTTTTACCTCTTTGGTCTTTTGATTCAGTTCAGAGAAACACCAAGATGTTAGATCTATTTAATGTCAGTGTGTAACACATTTTTCTCGTAACAGAATTTATCGATTGAAAGTGAACTTTGAACAGACTTATCCTTCTATAAGGAGCTCAGGCACAGGATTAAAATATTACTGCCTGTCTAAAAGTGACTGCGAAACTAACATGGTTAGTTTCCCATTTGCTGTGCAGGTTTAAAATGCATGTTAGAAATAAGCATAGTTTTTAATGCAAAAATCAAAAGTATTTGCTTGCCAAATGTTGGTCTAAATTCAGATTAAACTGCAGATGAATTTTTAAAAACGTTTTTATGGTCTGAAAGATCGTATCACAGCAAAATGCTGGCTAACACACGGTCACATTGTGTTGCGTTTACTAGAAAGCAATTTTCAACTCACGATGAAGGTGAGTGCCACTAATTTCCCCTTTAAGTCCAATCAGGCATGACGCAATGAGGAAGTTGCGGCAGTTTTTTAGTATGAATGACTGGAATAACCTTGTGAAGAAAACATTTACAAACGATTATTTGAGTTACAATGAAGGGGAGAAAAAGAAAGGACTGCACTGTAATTTAGTCTGTGGTTAAGCTGAGTGTGAAGTGAAACCTCGAGTTTTGCAGTTTTATTCATTGTTGTCTTTAAATATTCTTACCATGCACCACTTTACCTCCATCAAGTTAGCCGAAAAAAGAACAAACTTCCTGTTGAAAGAGAGCTTAACATTTACAATACGGTTTTCATACTTGGTCCCATAAAATGTTTGATACATAGATACATATTAGATTGAATTTTTTTTTTTTTTTTTTTTTTTTTTTTTTTTTTTTTTTTTAGGAAAATATTGCCGGACACTTCCGCTTTATTACGGCCTCAAAGTAGTAGGAAATTAAAGGGCTGTTTCGCACCCCACCCCCCCATAAAAATTGTTTTTCCTTATGAACTGGATAAGCATTGAACCTATACTTTTTTTTATTGTTCATGTCTTAATATTTTTATAAATTACATACAGGTAAGTCTGAATGCCGAATGGTGTTTTATCAGGAGAGTGGGGCGGTATGTTTGGCTATGTGGACAGCAGGGTGGATTAAAAAAAGGAAATTACCCCGGGAGGCATTCATGCAAGAACTGCCATTGTTCTTACATTTAAGTGTTAAAAGAGAATATGTGTAAAAGGCATGCTATATTTGTATACGTTACATCCAAATTTAAATCTAGAATTTTTTGTAATATGCCAAAGAAAAAAAAAAATGCTTAGCAGTCAAACAGAATAATGTGCTTAACCAAAATTGCCAGACTAATTTGTCTGACATGGTCCGACGTGAGTCTTAGTTTTTAGTTGTCCAATTAAAAAGCACTCTAGGCATATCAGATAATTATACCTTCCAGGACTATGTTTTAGGTTGGCCTCGTTTTGTCTTTTGCAAAGCTATAAATCTAGGGTCCAGAGTCATTTTTAGGCCTTAGTACGAAATAAATAAAATGGAGTTGTCTAAAGCTGCAAAACCGACTTGACTCTTGGAAAGATATTTTGAAACTTTGATCAATAT
Source organism: Anableps anableps (assembly GCA_014839685.1). Taxonomy (NCBI): domain Eukaryota; kingdom Metazoa; phylum Chordata; class Actinopteri; order Cyprinodontiformes; family Anablepidae; genus Anableps; species Anableps anableps. The sequence continues at coordinate 7,619,665 of CM026073.1, forward strand.
ATACTACATAAGATTTTTGCTTAGTAAAATAATCAGAAAACATTTTTGTTCTACTTTCATATTATAAAACAAAGAAAAGATTTAAAAAATATAACAAATATGAAATATTATATTACCTTTAATTTATTATTTTTGTTGAAAGTTCTTAAGATCCCATGTCAAGGGTCTGGGGTGCCTTGGGGACACAGGTGGCAGACCCCTGACTTAGATCTAGAATATGGGTATATTAATTTAAAAAAAAAAAAAAAAAAGTCAAAACGGGAAGCGAAATGGGAAAAATGCAAACATTTAACTAAAACATAAATCTCAGTTTTGTCTTTGTCATTTTTAATAAGA